>OZ026625.1:33636416-33881416 GCA_964020975.1 Hermodice carunculata | reverse complement strand
TCCCTGTTTGCACATGTAAACTGATTATAGGAACATTGGTTTAGAACTCGAGTCTTGTTTTTCTCACAAACAAAATTTATCTGACTCTCGTTTTCAATATAATTCCTGGCACATAATAAATATGGAGTTTTCCTTGATGCAGTTTTTGTCAACACACTTGAAACCCAATGTTCGGTGTGTATATCTGATCCCTCATAATGACTATGGGGAAACACAACAGCAAAGTCGGAAATATTAGATGATTTTCGGAATATGATATTGGTCTCTGTAAGCCTCCATGTGAGGACCAGTGTCAGAAGACTCGGTATTTTCGTTGAGTTAATTTGTCGTAGCCTATTGTCCCAAAAGATGTGCATATCTAAAATGAAAATTTTTTCATTAAAACACCTCCTGAAATTCAAGAGCGAATTAAATGGAAGCGATATTATTTTGCCAGAAAAACTGTCACATATGCTATGTAGGGTATCTCCAGTGAATTTGTTGACAATGCGGTGTTGTGAATTGAACAGTTTAAAACAGTGGTCGTCAAACGTAATGCTAAGCCAATATTGGCTACATGTCATATTGACCAGATAGATGACACTTTTGGCATATAAATGCTCTACATTTTCAAAGGGGGTCCTGTTGTTACTCTCGCAAATGTAAGATGCATATCTGATGGTAACGTTGCATGGGATTGTTATCCAATTAGAGAGGCTTAGTTGTTTTGTTAATACCATTCCCACGCAGTGATAAAATTTGTGCCAAGCAGGCTGTGGCACCAGAAGTGCGTTCTTTATACAAATACTTTCAAGTTTATTGATGAAACCATATCGACCTTTGAAATACAGAACAAAATGTTGTCTCTGTCGAGGGTCCCACCATTCGTTGTACACTAGATCCTCTCCTGTAATCCACCTGGGGTGTTTCGCATCCTGGTGTTGTATGAATGGTTACACTAAAGACTTTCAGGTGTACACCGTAATGGTCACGCATCACACACAGACTCACACGCATACACCGCGCACAGGTTGCATGAATGGTTACACTTGAAACTATCAGGTGTGCACAGTAATTCAAGAATTGAACTCTGCATTTCGATGCACATAGCCAAAAAGACTGTAGGGGCTGTTGAGCCCATTTGCACGTCAGTGGCCCATGTAGAATAACCTCAACAGCCCCGTCAGCCATTTCATACATAGAAATCAAAATGCGGGCGTTCAATACATACATTTTCATTTATCTGGATAAATATCAGTTTAAAATCTGCAAAAACATGTTAAAATCTTACTAAATTCACTCACAACAACTCCGTTGTAGTCAGGGTAAACATATTAGACAAAACAATCATTGCAAATAATGACGTCAAACGGTAATCAAGGACATTAACATATGAAATCTAGTTCCTGAGAAAAAATTTCACTCAATAAATTCTTTTTTTTTCGATTTACATAAGGATAGAATGAGAATTTTTTTGTCAACAATTAACGTTAAACGATGAAAAGAGCATGGCTATACACAAAGTAGAAAAGTTATGTCACTGAACTGGTGCATGTGCCAAGAATTAATGATAACAGTGACACGGCTTGATATTCCAGGCTCCAGTATTTAAACAGTCAAGGGTTACCAGTGACAATGTTACATATACAATTGTGGAAGGTGGAATTACAAATTGTGCTGGCTTACATCGTTTGATTTGATACAGTCAAAGGATTTATTGATTCCAAGACAGCATGAGGTACGACCTCAGTGGAAGATGCAGGCAACTGAGATATTGGAGGGGCTGGAGCCACAAGTTCAAAGTGACTTGGTTTTGGGGCGCACAATGCCGGCAACGTGGTTGTAGCTGCACACGTGGGAAGACCTGTGTGCTGCTGTACAATGCTAGTGGCAGGCATTGTTATGTTTGAGAAAGCATGACTGAACGTTTTTGTTTGAAAAGTGGGGCATGATCCGTCATGTGACCTGATAAATGACTCATTGCAGTGACCAGACATAAACATGATGTGTCTGGCTTTGAAACCAGCATCATTCATCCGTTGTTTGGCAGTTGCTCTCAGGTAGTGAGTAGTGAAATGCTTCACTTGTGCGTGCGTTCAAATATCCGACAGCATATTGCTGAATATGCGTTTGCTAAGACGGTTTGATTTTTACCAACTTGCAGCATCATATTTACAAATGCAGCTGCACTGATGTGATTGAATAAATGAGTGTCTTCATTATCATTATTGTTTCACAAGAGTTTCAGCACTTTGATGGAGCAGTATTTAGGGTCATTTGAATACATTCGTTTGTGCGCGGGAACCTCTACATTACTAAGGCCACCTTGAAAATTCCTCGGTTGAGTTTCATGTGTAAAGGGTACTTATTCGCCGTATTTATCAGTGTGGAATTCGAAAGAATCTTTGTGAAGTTAGTAGTGAAACTAGACACCACGCATTAAAAAGAGAATAGCAATGTTGTACCAAACGCACTGCCCGATATGGGAGATGGTGCCTTTTCGAGGTAAGTGGAAATTTTCATAAGGTCGTCATATTCAATGATTTATTTATGCTGGGTTTGTTTTCATTTTCTCCTTCAACAAACCGTCTAATGTTTTATTGCTTATTTTAAATTCCTTGTCTCTGACTATATCGAGATGTTAGACAATATCTAAAAGGCGCCTCTTCATTGGTCCTCGAATGTTTTTCAAGGTGTTTTTGTAACACTCTTCCGGTTCAACAGACTTGTGTGCTCATGGTTTGGCTCCATAACAAAACTTGCTCAAAGCGTACGGAAGACTACTGGGTGGAATTGATTGTGTATCCATTGGATAGCCAAAGTTTTCAATGCACCAGTCTGCAAAATAGGAAGATGTATATTTTCTTATTCTTTTATTTGTCCATTTATGCATATATCTATTTACTCAAAACAGCAATCTGGGGTTTCTGCCTATGATATATTACAGTTTCCCGTGTAGCAGTGAAAACGTAGTTTGCTTACGGTCTATTAATCTGCAACTATCAATAAATCTACTGACAATTTATGGAGGGTGATATTATCAACAATTGAATGCATTGTTGGACTTAGAGTTGAAAGTTGAAAACATCTAAACATTACTAAAGGCAATGCCTACCTCGAAACATTTTATGCCACATGAAGCGTTTTTCATGGTTGATTTTGATTGGTGGCATTAATGATATTTATTGATTCGCTGTTGAGATACTGCACCAAACCGTTTGGTTCTCACAGGCTCAGAAAACGCAGTGAAAGTGTTCCCTGTCATGGCAGAACCTCCAGTCAGTGCCTAGGTGTTAGGCGGTGGTATCTTGCGAGCTGCCTAGGCCAGCTGTGCGTCCAGTTGAGCAATATTCTGGAAATCTTCCACATCAATAAATCACAAATCAATGTTCAGCAGATTATTGTCTCACAAAATATCAAAACGATCGACAGATTGACTTGTGATGAAAAAATGCCTAAGTGCTAAAATTGAAATTTTGGCACCTTTGAAATGGACCATGGGGTGAATGCAGACAATGATTCATTCCCTGGAAGCCACTGGTTAAAACAATAACTTTTTTATCCATATAAGTTTTATATTCCCGAAAAGGGATGCAAAAAACTGACTGGCCTGTTTTCACCCGTTATTATCGCTTTTATTCATGTCTTTCCCGTTTGCTTGTGTACTCCCTCAACTGCAGAATTTACCATTTTGGAGATGAGCGGGGCCTTTTTCGGGGAGCCGTAGGTGTGAATATTGTACCGTTTTACCGGCTCCAAATTTCGATAATAAAAAACTGAGACCAAAGTATATCATAATCATGTCTTAGGCCTTCATTTGGCTATCCTGCAGATATAGTTTTTGGAAGCTTTTTGGAATGTGAAAAAACTCATTGGTCACCCTCAGATGAACGATGTCCAACAAATGCTATTGGCTAAATGAGGTCATGTGACAAACCAGTATTTCACTGTGGAAGTTGAATGACGATGGCAAGCAGGCACATTCGCAGTGTGTTAGGCAATTTTTGAAGTGGTTTGTGTTCCGTTTGGATTATTTTAGTGGGACAGACGTTGTTTAAGTGCAAGGTCTTCACAACAATTATGACAGTACTTAACACACCCTTTGGGTGTGAAGCAGGAGGAATTAGATGCCATGGCATCGGTTGGCCTTATCTAAATTCTCGGCCTAGCAGGCCTAGTACTACTTACTGACACTGGTTTAGTGGTAGTGGTCATCTTGGGGATTATTAACCAAGTGTGGTTTGTGAATGCACTTGCATCGACTTGTCATTATATGCGTGTGGATCATTTAGATCACAATTGCGGAGTCATTGCATGATAAGGTTTGTAACTTTGCTACATTTGGTTGTCGCAGCATTGGCGGCAAGTGCAAATAGGGAGTACACGTGTACTTGAATTACAGTGCCATCTATCATTGACCATGGTAACTACCATAGGAATGCGGAACCAAAAGTAATTAAAAGATTGCATTTTCATGAAAGATATTATGTGAACATTTGCCGTAATTGCTTTATTAAATCAACTAAACAACCACACATTTCTACATATCTTATTGTTGATAGTGAAATAAAAATCTAGGAACTCATATGGGGTGGTAATTCATTGGGGGTAAGAACCACGAACAGAAGTGTCATCATGATATATCAGATGTTATATCAGGGTGAACGAAGCATTAAATCACATTGGTCTCATTTTCACACCGTCTGCTATATTATAATTACTGTTTAAACTTGAAGGTAATAATACGACATAGTCAGAAATATGAAGGTCTAAATTTTGCATATATTACACATTTAATTCATGTGGGCTGGTTAAACGTGCCATTGGGGACATCATTTTAAGGTATATTTCAGAATGTATTTTATGCTGAAAGTCCACATATATCCCCCAACTGCACATTACTTATACTTAGATAAGTATACAGACCACTAAGGAAGAACTATTGTCTACAACACAGTACTCACCAGTGGGCCACAGAAGTGGAGCCATGATTTCAATGGTTGTATGAGAAACTTGAGGAGTGACTGATGCAACAATCACCAACTTCACTGCATTTCACAACAGTTGACCCATATAAATATATTGGCGATGGGCCCATTTTTTTATTATTTGATTTTTCCGGATTTGCCATTCTTTTCTGACTGATACGAACTTGAGCCTATAAAACAAAGATGTCATTCTCCTCTTTCTGGGATATGTCTGACAGGAAATTACTAAATAATTTCAATTTTAGCTCAAATCTTCCATATGATATGTGCAGAAGTTGGTTCAGCTGTATGGCAGTCTCCACAAGATTCCAGCAGCAATAACATAACTTGCTGCAGATACAGATACATTACACGATACTACTGTTGTCATGCTTTTGCCAGTCAGGTGGTAGGCACTCATGTGCCATTACCTTTATTTGCATTGTAAAGACAGGTAGAATATTTTGGATGGCAATTTTACATTTACCTTTCCCTGTTGGTCTAAATGATAATATTTTGGGTTTTGTGGACATCAGAAACATGACGAATGATAGTCTTCATTGGGATTACACACATTTTAACAATAAAGAAACCGAAGTGGAAGCAGCCATGGTGAACGAAACTTAAATATACACTATTTACAAATACAATAACTCAAGACATAGTAACATATTAATTAAAATTGTTTTCCACACATATTGATCATCTCTACAAATGACTTGATTCCCGTATATATTCAGGACTTAAGTAGTTCAGAAAAACATAACCCATATTCAGAAATTTATACCCAACAATGACAGCAAAGATATTCCAGAGTAAGCGAAACATCAACATTCAGCTTCCAATTGTGTGGACAATAATTACACTCATGATTTGAGACAGGCAGTTACCCATAGAAGGCTTCTGGTAATTTTAAACTGGTCCTGTTAAGCTTTAAAATGTTCTTCATTTACTATAGACACTAGTTTTTCCAAAACATGCAGCACCAACCACTTAAAAGCAAAATTTTTATCCCTTGTGCCACAGATAAAAAGAGACATGTTAGGCCTGCCTTTTTTTGGTTTTTCTGATCTGCCAATCCACTGAGCTTACAGCAAACGAAGAAAGAAGGCCAACATCGTTCTTGTCATACAAACAAGAAATAATGGATTGGTTAACTAAATTGAAACCTGAATATGACCATATGTTGCAAATATGTGGACCGGCATCAAAAAAAAAAAAAAAAAAAAAAAAAAAAAAAAAGGCTGATAATCTATATGTTACATAAGATACATAAAATGTTATGTGAAAAGGGACAATATTTTGCATATGTCCCCAATGCAACATTGAAAAGGTTTTCAGAGACATTTTACAGGTATAAAGGGCCTTCCGTGAGTAATGTTCGGAATGGACCCCCCAAAAAAAACAAAAAAAGACAAAAAACAGAAAGGACAAAAAAAAAAAAAAAACAAAACAAAAAAACCAGAAAACAGAAAACAAACAAACCCCCCACCCCCCGAAATTGCTGAGGATTCATATGTTATATTAAGATATAAAAAATATTATCTGAGAAGGGGTTAAAATTCTGCATATGTCCCAAATAAAAAGTTGAAAAGGTTTTAGAGACATTTTACAGGTATAAAGGGTTTTCCATGAGTAATGTTCTGAATGGAGCCCCCCCCCCCCAAAAAAAAAACAATTTGTTGATTTCAATTGCTGGTTAACAAATATCAAAAGCTTATAAAGAAATAGACTTTGCCCCTTTAAAACCCAAATGATAGAATTTTTTATTGTTCAGACAGAGTACAAAATGTAGGTTTCATTACAATAGACGCTTGGTAATTTTCATGGAGTCATGGGGAGGTTAACTGCCTATCTAGAGGTAGTAGATGCTGTACGCACATACACACACACACACACACACACACACACACACACACACACACGGTGTAGCTTAAATACATGTGTGATGTAAGTCCATCTTCAGCCCTCTTTACATGAACAAAATGAGATTCCTGTTTACAAATATAAAAAACAACACATCAGTACTTACCAACCTTAAAAAAGTCAGTATTCCCCAACCCTTATATATTTCCATTTATCTTCATCACTTTTAAGCTTTTGAATTCTGATATAGATTCTTCAATTGTCTATATTCTTTTCAATACATTTGGAAAACCATGTATGTTTGGAACGTATTTCCCAAACTTGCATGCATTAAGGTATTTTTTGCCTAATGTAAAAATTTTCTATTGGTTTTACACCTGCATCATAGTAACCATCTATAACAATATTGTTGATAATACGAAGTCTAAAAATCTGTTGCCAGAAGAGTTTGGTAAACAAGTGGCACGGAGATTCTACATTTTCATTATAGAAACTACATGAATCAGTTTCCCCAAGATTCCAAGTGTAGAGTCATTCTTTTGTATATATTACTTGGTGCAAAAATTATGTTGATAAGATGTTATCTCTGTGGATATAGTTGAGGAGTAAATGATGTTAAAGCTGCTTTTAAATCATTTAAAGTAAGTTCGCAATCTAGTTCCTTTTTCCATTTTTCTACCAGTGGAGAAAAGTCACCAATATGTAAGTCACGGAAAAGGGTACACAAGTCTTGGTACTTACCCAATATTCATTATAATGTCTATTCTTGGTCTCTTTCTTTAAAATCGTTTTCATTTGAAATCTGGATAACAGTTTTCCATTCATGTGGAATGACAGTGATTATTCCATAGTAAGTAACAAAGTCCACTTGTAGGTAAAATTTCTGTATAAACTCTGTGTATGACAAGAACATGTTATTTCTCTTTAATAGGGCTTTTACATAAGGATACCCTTCTCATACTACTGTCTATAAAACGGTTTTCCTGTTTCATTTTATAAATGAGTTGAACCATAGAGTTTGATTTTTTTTAATCTCAATTATATTTTCTGGTTCATGAAAATTAAACATGCTCCAACTGATCAGACTTCACACCAGAACTCATTTTTCACATAATGAAATATATATATAACATCTCCATAAAAAATACATCCCCATAGGAATCTGTTTTGACACGGAAGCTGCCTAAAAAGTAAGTGTTTCAATTTGGCTTCTGTGTCTGATAACAGTCTCACAAATTATGGGTCTGTTCACTGATAATCTTAAACTGCCTGTTTTTGTCATTGCTTTGCAAAATATCCAACAAAGATATGCGATAACAGATGTTGATAAAGCTAGTAATATCGTTGGGCTTCTTCGGAAAAAAAACACCAAAGTTATAAAAACGAACTTGCCATAACAAACTCTTCATGTCCATCAAGATCCCCCTGTGTTTTGCGCTACATAAAGACAATGATAATAGAGTAATTGATTTGCATAAAAGTATACTGAAGAATATTGTCACCATACAAACATCAGATAAAGGCTTGGCAATACCTATTCTGTTTTGGAAAACCAAACACAAAATTCTTTGTAAATCAAGATTTATTGCGGGCACCTCAAATTGCACCAATAAAAAGTTACCAATTGAAGTAATGCCATGTTTAACTGCCAGTAAATGCTATTTTTGTAAGTACTCTATTACAATGTACAACCACACTGGAATTAATTCTTATTATGGTATTAATAATTCAATGGAATTTGTCTCTAATATCAAAGATTAAAAAATCATTAACTCTTTTGTTGTCTCCAGCCTGCAAGCAATTTGTCCATAAAAATGTGAAAGGAGCACTTGATAAGATAATATCTAAATATTCAATAGTATTAGTCATAAATATATAAAAACATTTGCAAAACACTGCTTTTTGGTCTCAAACAGTACATGAAAAGAAACGTTTAATCATATACCTTAGCAAATCTCTAAATTAATTTAATGTAATTCACTTCTAAATCCGAAATTTTCCTTTTTATGTTCATTTGTTAAAATTCATAAAATTAGGTGTAGAGTTACATGGACTGCTCCTTTTATCAGATGGATGCAATCTACGGATGGGACTTTCATAGAAAAGACATAGAGAAAATACACATACATAATTATTCCAAAAGGCCGCATTCAAAATGTCCCTTTACATCCTATGAATGTTTGGATACATTCATGGTGAGAAAGGATGGATTATGCTTGTGTATTTAGTCCAGGATTGTGCTAGTTATATTTATATGTAGCTGGTATGATGCATGTTTGATGTAAGATACCTCTTAAAGTTGAGAGTTGCTTCCATTTAACGATTTAAACTACTGCTAAGTTTTTGTTGGTTCCTGTCTAAATCAGGCAAGAGATGTCTTCCCTAATACTACATTTCAAACGTCAAGAAGGGGTTGGTATGTCGCACTGGACATCAACCTCGCTTGCATGATGACTGTCAGGTTTTGATCGTGGAAAGTTTTGTTTGCTATGGTTTTCAGTGCGGTGTCTATCGCTCTGTTAAAGAGTGCTGTTCACTTGTCAATTAATTTGTATAACAGTCGTTATTTTCATGTTGTCAATACGAAATCTTATCAACTTTAGTTATCCAATGAATGATGTATTACTAGGTGGATATTTAAGTCTTGTTGTTATATATGGTGATGGTCATGTAGATGGAATGGTCAAGGTTTTGACGGTTTTCGACTTGGACTATTTTCTTTGTCTATGATATTTGCACATGATGGTCCCTCGCTACAATTATGCAACAACATAGTGTTTCAGTTAAGTAGAAAAACGAATCCAAGAAGACAGTTTGATCGCCATTTCCTTAGTTTAGACAAGGGGGCCAGGTTGATTTGTAACATTTTGGTTTGAGTTCAAGTTTGAAGGCAGTAACTCTGTGCTTGGACATTTTTGTTGTCAGACGTATTTGATTTCCCTCTATCTAAGATGATAATATGGTTCATAGATATATATGGAATTCTTTTGTCCCAGTAAGTTTAGATTTGAATTTTGCTACTTTTACATATGTTTGTGCATAGGCTAATGCATATATATTATCCAAGTATTGTGATTATGAGCAGGAACAGACTTTGTTATATAGTATGCTTTTGTGTATTTGCCATTTTTTCACATTCACACATAATTTTTAACTCATGTGGTTTGCTCTTACCAAATACAAGCAAAAGGTAAGCAGCTGCCATCATTAAGAAACATGTCTGAGAAATTAATCCTATGAAACATGCTTTATTGTTTCTCCTGATGGTCAGTTTATAAATTCATTTGACTGTTCAATCCTTGACTTTTCAATATTCCGAATAAAACGGTATGCGATTCACTAATTAATGTATAGAAAAGAAAGAGGCAGGATTTTCCATTAAAAATACAAAGATTGGATTGTGCTTTTTTCATTATAATCAGATGCACAAAAAAATGTAGCACTGTTGCTCCTGTTTGTATATTGTTTACTGCCTTGTTACTCACGGTGGGAGGGGAATGCATTTCAGTGATAGAACTTTTTGTGATGGTCGTTGCATCTGACCTTGTGGTCATATATTTCTCTAATATCACAAGAATATAATGCATGCAAAAATTTAGGGGCAGGCTTGTTATAGATTTTGCATGTTTTCTGATTATTTTAAAATCGGATTTCAGATTTTGATATCCAAATCGCATTTTCATCATAAAAAGACAACACCACACTGATTAACTCAACTCGAATCTACACTCCATGTGCTGGTTGACGTGGTTGCGAGGAGTCACGCTTAGGGCGATCATTCAATTTAATATTACACTATATGTGTTCCTGTCCAAATGTGTATAAATTGATATGGCTTGAACCTTGCCATGGAAATGATGTGTTGATAATATTCATATGCATAAAAATCGGGAATCGAAGAGCAAATTCTTCGAGCTTCCAATTCGAGCTAAAAAGTTTCAATATTACCGAGTTCAAAGGTCAGATTGTGAAATAGATCCACGCCTTCAAGGTTCTAATGTCCTGTGCAATTATGGCACTACTGGTGGTACTGATTTGAACAAGTATTATAGGTATCTTAACACATTGATGATGAATTGAGGTAGGACCAAATATTTACACTAACTCTGTAATGGGTCAAAACTCACATTTTGTAAAATCATGAGTAACCTTGACATTTGTTTTCAATGTCATTCAACGCTATAGTAAAGGACACTAAATAAAACATATTGAGAAATAAGTCGGCTATCATTACTATATATACTGCAAATATTGAACAGATATGGACGTTTGATACAGCATAATATGGATGGCCTTGATCTTCTTTCTCGAGGTTATATATAGGTCCTGCATTTTTATGAAATGATTGAATGGTCAGCACATCTTAACTTGTGCAACAGATACATAAAACGAAAGAGGAAGATTGTACAGAAAATGTATGACATATAGCGTCATGGTGGCGCCACTACTGGCAATGATAGGAAAAACACAATAGTTACTGACAGACATTAAATTTATTATTGTGCTCATAAATTGAGATGGAACTAAAATTGTACACGAAATCTGCTTAAGATCAATAGTCAAATTTTGTAATACGTTGTGTTACCTTTGTCCTGTTTTTCAAGGTTATCAAGTGCTTTGAAATTAACACTAAATTCAATATGTTCATAAACACAAAGGCAAGCCATACCAAATGTACCACACATGTGTATAATGTTGAAGTTCTATATTACATGCTATGAATGAGCTTGACTTATTTCTCATGGAGTGAATTAGTGAATGCATTTCAGAAAATAATGGTGGTCACCAGAGTACATGTCGGCAAAGGATTAGATGCACTGGCCTAACGTTTCTGTAAAATTTGGAGGGTCTGTATTTAGGCAAAACATGGTTGGTTTCCAATGGGTGCAAATTGTGCACCATTATTAGGTCATTTATATTCATTTTACCACGACTATCATTTTTTTGGCAATCTAGCAATGAAAGACATTCGTTGTAAATGTTTTGGACTGACCTTTTGATATATTGATTACCTAGTTAAAATCAATGATAAATATATCAAGCAATGCATTTCATCCATATACCTAAGTTATTTAGAATTGAAGGAAACTACAGATAATGTTTTGAAGTGTTCCAAGTTCGATATAATAATGTTTAATGGTGATGATGAATTAAAGCTTTATCTGTATGGCAAAGGAGGTCTTTCCAGTTTAATATTGTTAACTACCCTCACACGGATATTAAAGGGCCTGCTCATGGCGTCTATGTGTCATGGTTGATTGCATGTGGTACAGTATGCGCTGATTTTGACAACTTGGAATTCCACCATACGTTTTTATTTGATAAATTGGTAAAACAGGGATATTAAAAAATTAAGAAAAATCATTTTTAAAATTTGTAGTATGAGGTTGTGAGCGAGTATTCATTATACTCTGCAATGTATAATGGTATCTGTATTGAGCAAGACTCCTTAAAGTTGAGAGTTGCATGCATCATATCGATTTAAGCTGCTACAAACGTTCAGTGGGTAGCTGTCTCAAGTAAGGGGAAATGTGTTTTCCTCCACACTATATTTATGTCTCTCGTATGTCTATCTTCAACTTACAGGATTTAGACATGGATTGTTTGATGGCTGGCAATTTGATCATGGTTGAATCTTGATAACATGGAATTCAGTGCAGCCTGCTAGACATCAATGGAAACTGTTGTCCAGTTTTATTATTCATGCCAATCACTATCACTTTGTCGATGTTGTCTGTTTGGAGTTTGCTGGCAGAAGCATGTTTTGATAAATGGTCCGAACTTGTATGTAAGTGATCATGTTCATATTTATTTGTTATATTTGGACGGATTCGGAATTGGACTGAATATGGATATCGATCTTGATAAGTACAGGTTAATGACTACTTTGTTTTCTAATTTAAACGGAAATTTAAAAATAATCGTTTAGTGTCAGTCTCGAGCAATGAATTTGAATTCAGTCAGATGACAAATGTCACCGTTAGGTGTGCCAAACCTATTTGATCCAAACTAATTGAAACAAAAATAACATAATTAATTTTGCAAGAGGAATTTGTATAGGCTATGCCTGATTTCCAATAGCTTTAATAAAATATGTTTAAACCAACATGATTAATAAAAAAGGCAAATTAAACAACCTTATTTGTCAAAATATGCTTCCAAATTTAACCATTCGAAGGGGATAACTTTATATCATCGAACATATGTAAAAGACAATAAATATCTAACAACGAAAAACGTCCAAAAAGATTTTGTTATCAGAAATCACACATTAAAACAATGAAATTAATAGATTTGTGTATCTATTCAAATGCTATTTGGCATTCTCTTTAAGATTGTAAAATGGAAATTATGCATCGCATGGAATCATCTTGGTTGCACAAAAATGCACGCTAAATGGACCTCGTCTTATTACCGTATGAATATGATCATATATATGTCAGTCCATTGTAAAATATTAAAAAACGTCTCTGAAAGGCACTACTGTAGAAGACATTGATAACATAAAAGGCTGTGATTATCAGGCAAATAATACATTTTCTGAATTTGGTCAGCCTCATCGTAAACATGTCTTCACAGTGGATATACACGCTATCCAAGATACATCATGAAATGATTTGAGTAAAAAAGAATAAAATTTTGTGGACGTCAGAAGCATAACATTGCTTAGTTTACAGAGACATATTTAGGGTTTTTGTTGAATATTGTTCAAATTGGGCCAGAAGAAAAAAACATTACATGTGCTCAAGTCAACTGTTAGTTATCATATATGAAAAATGTAAAACAAAATATGCTTCACGCAAGGAAAACCAAAATGAAAGGTCTTTTTACTGATACTTTTGAAATAAACTACCTGATATTACCCTTGCCTTAGAAGGTCTTCAGCAAAGATATGTGATTATAAATATTGATAAACTTGGTAAAAAAAATTTTGGTGTGTTTGCAAAAAAATACCATTAATTCTTTTAAGGAACCTGGTATCTTCAAATGTACAGGGAATCGATGTTTATACACAGTAACAAAACAGTGTTAACAGAACAATTTATTTGCATAAAGAAAAACGTAAGAATAATCTTAAGATACCAATAGTTGAAACAAACATTACCCACATTCATAAATTCCAACCCAAGAATTCTAGCATAATTGAATACAGCAATAGGCAGAAATTCAAGAATTACAAAAATAATAACTTCCAGCTTTTAATACCAGTGTGACAAAATATCTGATAAAAACTCATCAATATATAGTTTCCGCTTCCTAAATTACATCCAAATCCTTCAAAATCAAGAATCAATGCAGGCATTTGATAATGCACCCCTTAAACATTATCAAGTGATGTAACGTTATGTTCAACTGTCACTAGAGATCCTTTTCTTAGTTACGCCAATAGAACATACAAACACATGGGACTTAATTGTTTTCGGAGTATAAATAATTCAATGGTACTTGTCTGAAACGCTACATAAAAACTGCTAAATGTTCTCCTTTTTCCACTTGATATACAAACTTGGTCATAAAGATTATAAGCGAAGAGCTTAATGCATTAAACATTAAAATGGTAAATCATAATACAGTCAGGCCGCCTTTAACCGTCACTTGATAATTCGGCACCCTTGAAATTCGGCAGCAATTAGCTGTGAACGGATTTCCCCCATTGATTTACTACATGATAATCCGGCACCCTTGAATTTCGTCACCGGCATGTTAATTGCACAACAAAAGAGCGTTTTTCAATGTAATTTGCCTCTTTAATCCGTCACTTGATATTCAATGGAGCATAAAACTTGCAATAACATACCTGATTGCGCTGTACCGCAAAATCAACAATCACCTGACGTGTTCCAAACAAGTTCCGAGTTGATTAGACATTGTATTGTTCCCGCCTTAAATGGCTAAAGTTCATTGCAATGGCCAGAATCCAATGAGGGATTTTGTGGTGATGGATATATATATATATATATATATATATATATATATATATATATATATATATATGTAAACCACATTGATACAAGCAGCCTTTTGGAAATACTATGTGGAAACAACATTAAATCATGTACCGTTGATAAACAGGGATTAATTAATCTTTGAAATGTTTAATCATGACAGTCATAAATAAAACATTTACCAAGAACTGTTTTTGGTTCTGAGAAACACTGTCTCAAAAGCACTGTTACCATCGAAAATTTATTAAGCGCAATTCGTCACTTTTTTACAATATCTTTATTCAACTTGGGCATTGGGATTTCCAGAAAACAAAAGTATCATCATGGTCAGTAGTTGCTCTCTTCTGCTGGCTGACTTATACCTTTGTTGCCTTCAATACTACTTCAGGACTTTCCCCCACAGGTGGATTACTGTGCCCAGTAATTTTCTCCTTTGCTTGGGTGAACTACTTGATTGTATAATTTTAACAAGGGCACTTGCCACAGAGCGAGGTTTATGTGGTACAATAACATGAATATCGCAGAAGAACAAGTTTCAGTAGACAAGGAAAATGGCCTTTAAACTATTAATTAAATGATATTACTTGCGTAAACTTGAAAAACCTTTCCTCAGATAGCTCAAAAACTGTTTTTCCAGATATTCCTTTCGAGAATACAGCGACGGTAATAAAAACGTGTTCCCGGAGTTAGATAGTCACGTTTTTAACACTCTATTTGGTGATAAAATATGTAAGAAAAATAGTCAATTTAATTATTAGGTAGTTAATTACAAGTTCCTGAAAAGCAGTATATCTCAACATATTGGTAAAATCACCTAGTTGTCATTGGTTTTACGTTTTTGGCTCTGATTGCTCTAAATTTGCTTTCAGAATAATATTTATCTATATTTGCTCCTGTTTGTATTACATTACCTGGTGAGTCTTAAGTCTTATTTTGTCTGCCTCAATAACCGCTAATTATAGTATGCAAAGGTTGTCCAAAAATTAGTTGTGTCTGTTGTAATCACAAACTGGTGACTAACCTGGCGATAGCGAAGACCTATAAATATGATAGAGGTGCTCATAATTCTTAGAATGGCTTCATGAAATACATTTTCTCTGATATTGCTTCGCAGAAAAAACATCTCGTTTTCACTTGTTATTGTAATCATATGGCCAGAGGATGATACACAATTATGCTGAGCATCCAGCCAGTGGAGGCCTAATGGATAGTTCATATTGATGATATATCTGTGTTCTGTTAAAGGATGTGTCATCTGTATCATGATAAAATCCCATTTGATTACCTGATCTCTCACGACGTGTATGCTACACCCTATACATTGTTGTGGATGATGATATATACTGATGTTCAGGAAACAGTGTTTAATTTTATCGAAGCTTATTGTGATATACGGGTACGGTCTACCCCAAATACGTTGTGGTATATAACCTATAAACCAAACAAAATCTGTTTCGTGTACAGCTCTGTAGTGCCAAAAGATCCTTACATTCTGAAAGAAATCAGAACTTGTACCTTCCCAATCTAAAATTATGTCCTTTTCCCCTAGTTGAGGATATATTATGTATATTGTCAAAGAATAAGAGTCTGCACAAGCTTTGCAAATTTTCATAATATTACCATAAGTAGACCCCCATTCAGTATAGTGTTCAAATTCCAAGTTGAAACGAACCTTTCGAGGGCTAAGCATTAGAATCAAGGAATAACATATTTCTAATGCTTTAATTGTTTTCAGAGGTTTAATGTCTATATAGGAACCCTTCGCCCACACCGTTTTGCAAGGACTCAATGAAGATATTCTGTAGGCTGTAGTATAATGCCTGGTAGTCCGAAAGCAAGTGAGCTGCAATCTAATGCCATCTGGAACTGGGCTCTGTTCATCAAGGCACATCAACTCCCACATGTTGTCATCATTAGAATAGGGATATAATGAAGAGTAGGTAAGGGCTCTTATCTGGCGAAATCCAAAGTCTATGACACAGAAAATATGTGCAAAGGTTATACCTAGTGTTATATGGTGGTAATTAAATATTTCAACCTCGTATGACATCGGCATTTCTTGAAAGATATAACAATGTTGCTTGCTAGGAAAATATTCCATATAATTGTGCGGGTCTTTATATAGGCTATTCCAGCCAATAATATTGTAGGTACTGTCTTTGTCACAAATATTTGTCACTCCTACACAAGGGGACAGTTTAACAGAGATACTCAGATAATAGTTTGTTAAAACGTGGACATAGTATACTATATAGAGAAAAGATGTGGAAGATGTAAAGGGATGCAAAAAGTACAAACTGCCACAAAATGGTCCCATTGGAGTCTGTAAAAATCCATCTAAAATGAGCACACCTTCAATAATACAATTATACGTCTTTCTGGCTACCAATGTATAATTATGTATGGAGAGTACTAATGTATTGACAGATGGTTTCGCGATAAAACGAAGTAAAAAACATGGAAACGGAACATGGGAAACATAGTCACTGAATCGTAATTGTATGCCAGTTCTTACCTCTACACGAGCAGTTCTATTTCTGACTAAAAATGACCTTTGCGTCCAGCTTCTCCGCACTGCGCTGTACCACTGACAAGCCACATCCCCTTGTATTTTAAAAATAAAAAATGCAAATTTCACAGAGACGAAAAATGAGTTGCTCGTTATTTTTGAACAGACATGTTTGTTTGTGGATGGCTTGAATGTGTTGACAAGCATCACTTTTTCATATCCTTCTAGTCCATCATATATTAGCAGATTAATTGTCCTGAGAGCTTTAATATTTCCGGTAAGTGAGAGGATGAAGCTTTTGGTTTTTTCTGTTATGATTTGCCAATAAATCTGTTTGACGGGACACTGGTATTTAAACGGTCGATTTAGTGAGGTAATAACACCCTGTGATAGCATATCAGCCGACCCGTCAGAGCCATTAATGGTTTCTTTAAGCATTTTCCAGTAAAGGTGTTTCATTCTGCATTGATGTGAAACATATTCCTTTAAGCTGTTTCTGCATAATATATGGCTATGTGAAATAAAGGTTTCTTTTCTAATTGAACACATGCGGGTCACAAGTTGCGAATGAATTGATATGAAGCTGTTAATTTTAACTTTGCATAATCTCATCAATAATATTAATTTGTTTGTTGTTGATGTGATAAAAAATCTTGGTAGACTTCCGCAGTAACGTTCACTGATTCCATATTTTGTAATTGCATAGTCTCTAACAGTAAGGTATGGAACATCCGGACAATTTGGCACAGAAAATTGCAAAAAAAAGTTTACGAAAGTCAACTGCAAGAACAAGGTCTTGGGCGCTAGTATATGCCAACATCGACTAGTATATTTCTTATTTGGTAACATGAACAATTCCAGGTGGAAACATGGGTTTTGAAAAAGTGTGTCAGTGAAGGCTTCACTAACATTGGCCAGGGTTGAACCACTGTTCATGCAGGTGGCTAGGTAAATCCGTACACATGCAGTAATAATGTAGAAAGTACCTAACAGTGATGACTCAATAATTATACACCTGCCAAACAGGTATGATATATGCATTTCAAAACCATGACGGTGTCCACACAATACGTTCCCATGTGTTACATAATATTTGACGTCTGCATACACTTTAAATACAAATATGTGTGATTTCAAATAGAATATAACTGTGTTTGATAAAGAAAAAAGTGTCAAGTTCCCGAAGATTCCACACTCGGCCATGAGAATGACAGGCGGATAAGAGCCGTCCAAAACAAAACATTCATTTCCTTTACAACTTGGGGAATAGGGCGTGCAATGTACCTTTTGCATAAGAATAGTAAATGTTTGGGTCAGGGCTCCTTTTAACACCCAGTTGTGGTTTGTCTCAAAATAGATATGTAAAGTTCCAACAGGGTAAATTAGAACCTGTACAGGTGATGCCGTTTGAGGCAAAAGTATGCGTTTCGTTATCTGGCTTCCTATGCACAAATAAATTGCTTTCAACATATCAAGTAATTTAAGACTTTTATCCATACATGCGTAATTCGCGATTACATCATCAAGGACATAAAACCATCTGCAACATGAAGTAGACACATGTTTAAGTTGTTTTGCGATACCACAGTTGGTTGCGGCCTGTAGAGTAAGGAATAACATTACCACCATAGTCCATGCACGCATCTTTTGTTTTGGTATGCTGCAATTAAAAATGAAAAAGCAAGGGTACTTTGAGATAGGATGGACCTATATAACACCCACACCATCTTGTCTCTAAATTTCAGACCTAAATATCAACTACATTTTGTGCACATTATACCAAAGGTTCTTCCCCTTAAACCATGGTCAGTCCTATGTCTGTCTTTGCATACACTGCAATATTCTCTTGAGAAGGTAAAATCAAATTTTGGATCAGAATGTTTGGTATTGGCAAGCAACATTGAAAGAACGCTTGAAGGTTTCTAAAATATGTGCACAGTGAGAGAATTGAATGGGTGTGTGCATTTCGATGCGGCATCCATCTTTCCGTTCCATGCACAACATGAGCTATATCCAAAAGAACCATAGGCGGTTTGGTAACTGTGTACAATGCCACTTTCATGCTTAGCATGTCAGCTCCAACTAACAAATTTCCCTCTGATTGTCAAAATCGCTGATTGGCTCCTAAGTGGTACTGATTACCAACTAGCCTGCATTAAATTGTTTGCACATGTCTATATATAAGCCACTCAATAAATAATTCTCCAATTTGATAACTTAACATAAATTACATACATATCTTTAAGCCTTTTACATGTGTAAGTGGAACAGTTCCGAGGGTGCAATTTGTGTGGAGATCAGCAAAGTTGCGGTGCATGCTTGAGTGCACATGGGCAAAAATAAGACAAAGTCAGAAACCACACTCTCCAGTAAGGTCAGGTAGAGTACAGCGTCAGGCAGCCTTCCTGTACCTGTTTGTGTGTCACTTGATTATTAGGCAACAAGGCTAGTGTTTTGACAGTTTAGCGTTAAGGTACAGGACACACCTCTCTCCGTACATCAAGGAATATTTGCAATTGGAGGATCCTTATTTGAGGTGAAGGTCCACCTACATGAAATGCAACAGATTGCATGCGCCTGGTTTGAGGTCGAGATCAATGGTGAAAAAGCATATACTGGTTAATCACCATAAGGTTGTCAGATTCCATTGGGTAAAGGTGGCATGTCCATACAAAACAGACAATCTGGGGCAACATGCTTTTCAGAGATGAATGTTGTCTCTCTCTGCATAGAATGATGGGTAAGTTGGGCTATGGAGGAGAACAACGAGAGGCATGTCGCATGCTGTGTACAACACATGGTTGGATTTGGAGCTGGGCAGCATCCTGGTTTGGGTGGGAATCTCTACCAATGAAAAGACTGGTAAAGTGCATTACTTTGCAGCACCTGCAAGACAGTAGAGTTAGTGGAGTGGCCAGCTTTTACTCATGACCTTAGCCCAAAAGAGCACCTATAGAGTATTCTAAAAAGAGGCAGGTAAGTAAAAATGGGTCCTGAGAGTGATTTTGCTGAACTGCGATGCTATCCTTTGCAGGAGTGAGACAATGTACCACAGCGGCTGATCAGATTAAGACCTAGATTTAGACGCAGAATGTGCTTATTTCAGCATTATAAAGCATGCTCTATACATAATATGATGGTAGGTTGGGACACTCTTATTGAGGTGAAAAACGGCACTATCATGGAAGCCACCTTGACAGAGTGTGATCAACATGGCTGCTTTGGCAAGCAAAGCGACCCTGCTTCTCAGCATTTTTATTAGAATGCAGTCACAAATTTTCAAACAGATCATTACTGACCCTAAATTTGATATTTCCTCACAGAACTATGACTTTTCAGTGGGAATTAGCAAGGTATTGTCTGGTTTTCCATTAAAAATGATCCTTTAAATGGGTACCATTAGTCCTTTTATGCAAGCAAACAAAACAAAGAAATCTGTGGTAATACGACATGACTGTAATTGGAGATTATACCTAATAAGCTCCAGTTAATTGACTTCGGGAGATGTAGGGATCAACCCTGGTCTGGACCGACATGAACCCTTGTGGGAAATATGGAGCACACACACACACACACACACACACACAAGCCACTAGAAAGCTACTAAGTATCGATATGCAAAGTATGTGAAATAAAATACTACATGAAATGCACTGGTTTAATTGACTGGGACTACCTTCATATAAAAAAATCAAATATACCCTGGACATGTCACTGGTGTATGCTACCTCAATTTGATGAATCCTTATTCAGTGAAATTAATGAGTTCAGTATGTATACAGAGGATGGTGACTCAATCAATCCAAGTATTGTACCAACTGTCATGAAGGGGTTAAGAATTGGATTCATGATTATCAACAGATTGTTATCACAGACCATCTTGGCACAACAATGGATGGATTAAGTTTATGTGTGTTGTCTGTGAATGGGACATGGTTAGATGAATCCATTGACACGTAGGAAGTATTTCGCAATAATGAAAACAGGCATGATAGGACTGTAGACAAAAGAAGCAAGAAATCAGGCGGTGGCCTGCCCATTTACCTTGAGGACCACTTTCCATTCAACCCCAGATCTGATCCTTAATGTAAAAAGCTAGAGATTATTATGTTAAAACTTTACCTGCCAAAAACAACCCCAATACTTTAAGGCAGTGTATATAGACCACACAATGATACTGCCTTTGTTGATGACTAACAGCAGATACTTAAACAAGCCTCCACAGAACCACAGAATAATACCTACTTGGTGATTGTAATGCAAATATGCCTACAAACAACCCTTTAAAAAGAAAAACTGTTTGATGTTACAGAGGAACAGCAATTGTTGCACTGGGTTACTGGGCGTACCAGGGTCATGGAACATTCAAGTACATGTAGTGACTTGGTTTTACACTTATAACGTCGCACAATCAGGTATTTTACCAATAGGAATTAGTGACCACTACTTGAATTATCCAATCAGAAAATCAAAACTGCCCAAAAGGCTAGCAAAAACAATACATGTATGAAACTATGAAAGACATAATCCCAAAACATTTGTTCATTATGTGAGTAACCTTCCCTGGTCGATAATAGAATGTTGCGATAACACACAAGATATGCTTCATGTATTTATTAAGATTTGTTTGTGACACAGCAGATAAGTTTGCACCGATGATGCACAAAAGAGAAAAAAATATACATAATACGTCGATGAAGAAAATTGTGAGTATGAAACTTTCGAATGAGCAGTACAACATAACTCATATCCTATCTCAAACGACACAAAATCCTGAGTAGTGAGTGCAACAACAGATGTGACAGACCATATTCTTAAAAATGTGGACCTGCATAAGTTAACTCGAGCTGTATTTTTAGATCTCAAAAAGGCTTTTGATACAGTGGAGTCTGAAACACTCTTTATCTAGCTAAAATGCTTGGGTGCCAAGGAAATTGAATTAATGTGGTTTCAAAATTACCTTAAAACCATACTCAATTGTAAAATATCGAAACTATTTTTTCTGATCATCTGTCCGTCACCCGTGGGCCTGTTGAGGAACCCACATAGATCCCCGTTCTGTTCATAACATCCATCAATGATCTCTGTCGAGTGATTAAAAATCTCGTGGTGTTCATGTTTGCAGATGACACTGTTCTGTTGTAACATTCAAAAGACATTCTTGAGATCAAGAGAAACCTAGAGTGAGATCTGTTCATTACGGTTTCAGAAAAACAAAACCCATTTGAATATGTCAAAATGTAATTGGATGTTGTTTGAAACACAAAGAAAAATTAGAAACACTGCCAATATGGACATTGGTAAGAACGCTGAGACATTACAAAAGTTTCATACATACAAATACATGGACCTCATTATGGAGTATACTCTGCATTGGCAGGCTCACATTGTTACTATAGGGGAAAAGATTTGACAGTGTATAGATGTCCTGCGACGATTTAGAAAGTATATGGTCAATCATCTTGCAGTTAATTTGCATAATGCACTTATACTGACACTGTTTGGTTATTGTGATGTTGTTTATGGAAATTGTATCAAGTCTCATGTGTCTAAACTGCAAAGGCGAGAAAATCGAGCTGGAACAACACTGTTACAAGTGCCTTGAGACATACGAACATAACAAGTGTTAAATGTTCTAAAATGGTCACTCATAGAAGAAAGAATACTTTACCATTGTTGTATGCTGGTTCTTAAATGAAATTTAATGTCTAAAAAGGTTAAGTCTAGAGTATATAAGGGAAATGAAATCAGTCAACACAGTCATACTCATTATACAAAATACAGCACAAGTAAACACATGAAAGGACTAAAATGTAAAAAAGTTGTGGGTGAGCGCACATTTAGTTAGAAAGGAGCTACATAGTGGAACAATGTAAGTCACTAAACCAGAATGGCATCGGATTTCATCACCTGAGAGGCGTTTAGTTAGAAGTATCCTAGACAAGCAAGGTGGGTGATTTTCTCATTCTCGCCTCTTTTTTTTCCCTCTTAGTCTGTTGTTATGTCCTGTGAACTTTATAACTATTGTCTTATGTCAGGTTCCCTTTTGAATTCAGTTTTAACTGTAAGCGCTGACTGGTTATGAAAAAGACTTTGACTTGATTTGACAGACGGATGAATAAGATACATTTAAGATATGATTGGGAATGGGTTACATTTACTGGTACAATACAGTTTGTTTCTATGCCCCAAGAAAGTTAAATTACCAAGTCATGATAGATATATTGTGGAATGGACAACGAAATGACTGATTTATTGCATATTACAGACATTGCAGTTTGGCTTTGAGCAAACAGAAGAGTACATCTTTTTGTGTAAGAAATAAAAAGATTTACTATGGTCTGTACTTTCTCCGTCATAATATTGGGAGTTTTATTTAAAGTGTCCACTATTTCGCATCTTCAGCAATTCCTGTCACAAAGATCCTGTTCTGATTTCTTGTAAGATGTTTATGTTTTGATGCAACTGGTTGAGTCCATAAATTGTCAATGAAATATTCTGGTGATTGTTTGTGAACTCATTTGCAATAGAATTTGAGTTCCTGGTGAGTAAAGATATCCTTAAATTTTAATATTTTCATTCTTTTAAAAGTGGTTCTGTATGTACAAGATAGTTGCTCTGACTTATTATTCTTATAACTTTCTTTTGCAGGGGAGCAAGTCTCGAGCTTTTGTGTCCCCATGCTAAGATACCGTAATTTAAGTGTGGCAATATAAGAGGATTGTATAAAGTACGTAAAATATTTTGTGGAAGGTATTCGATAAGCTTGTGTATGTTGCCAATAGTCTGATATAAATTTGCAGTAATATTCTCCATATGAGTGTTCCATAGTTATACCTAGAAAATTTTATTTTATTAATACATTCATTCTTATGTTGTCTATTATAATTTATGGAATTGTAACATATTTTTGAGGACTGGAAAATTATACTTTGCTTTCTCAGTATTTCAGGATAGTTAAGCTAGTTTCATATTTTTACTTATTTCAGCAGTTCTTTGTTTATGTTATAAAAAAATATTTTTGAGTATGATCACCGTTTTGAGATATTTGTAATGTACTGTAAAGCGTTGTTTATGTTATGGGATGAAATAGGTTTGATACATTAGGTGGCTCTATGGGATGAAATAGGTTTGATACATTAGGTGGCTCTTTACTGTAAATTACATATAACAAAGGGTCCAGGATCAAAATTTTGGGGCACCCGTTTTGCTTTCTGTAAGGGAAGAAATAACATCATCAAATGTAACAAATTATTTGTTGAGTAATTTTGAAATAGGTGTAAGGACGTGCCCTGTATACCATGGTATTTAAGTTTATTAACGAAAATTTAGTGATCAAGTATGTCAAATGTTTTGGATAGATCCATAAAGACACGTATTGAATATTCCCTTTAATGAATATTGATTTATAATCTATCTAATTAGTCTAAACATGCCAGTTCTGTAGAGTGCAAATCCCTAAAACCAATACTGGTAATTGAAGTATAAATGAGTCTCTTTGATGTATTCAGAACTTTACTCTCTCGAAAACTTTTGAAATGGCAGGCAAAATTGATACAGGTCTTTAATTTTTTAAAAATAAATTTGCATCCCTTTTTCTATTAATGATTATCGTTTAAATTGTCCACTGATATTTTTAAATGTTAGAATTTAGCATGTAAAGATGCACAGTTTAGGCTAAGCATTGTAAATTTGTTTCTTTTTCTCTGTGAAGTAGTAATTAGAAATTCTGTGGGCACATTTGTATTAATTGCGACTCAAAACTTAAATACCATATGTTCTCTTCCATTAAATTCTCAATCTTGTGAGTCAGTGAATTTGATTCCATTCCTTCTAGATTTGAGAGGATATCATACGATCATCAATTAGTGACATCAAAAATAAGAAAAGCCGTGGCGTAGCTCATTAGTAAACGTTGTGTACACCTGTTAGGAAAGCTGAAGCTGTCTAAGGCTGTTGAAAAAATACTTGGGTTTGGTACTAGTAGTGAGTCTAAGAAAAAGAAAATGAACTATTAGAAAGAAAAGAGAAGCAAAGTCAGAATCAAGAGGAATAAAAGATCCTTGATGGAAGACTGATTATCTAAAATTGTCTTGTACATCGTCCAATATGGTCATCGAATGTAGAGACAAAATTCTCAAAAGGAACGTATCACTGTTTATCTGTCTATTCCATCAGAACATGGCCATGCGTGATGAAGAAGCGCGTCAAGCAGTGTGTTGAATATCGTCGAGAATACACACCTTATTGACTTAAAATAAACCTTTACAGGCATAGGAATTCCCCCTGACCATTCACGGGGTCAAACGTTGTGTCCTTTAAAAGTTATTTTCATTAACTGGTGTCAATGATAAACCCCACAGAGCTAGCTCACTTGTCCTTGAAAGCTGCTGTTCCAGACTGCACAATAATACGAAATTGCGATCAAAGTCTTGTGTTGTTATTGTCCCCTTGCAATAAAGCGTACATTTGGTTCTTAAGGGTTTGTGTAACAGTTCAAATTGAAGTTCAAATCCCAGGTATATCATACATACTACAATGAAATTCAAGTATTGGAAAAGTATACATAGGTTTGTTTAAACTGGTGACTTGTTTAAGTCGGCACTTATTTTTGATGTAGTATATATATATATTTATATATATATATATATATATATATATATATATATATATATATATATATACATATATATGCATATATATATATATATATATATATATATATATATATATATATATATATATGCCTATCATATAAAGAAACGGTAATGTATATCTACTAGCACTGATATAAAAGACTTCTATGACCAGCATTCAAATGCAAAATATTTAAATTGTTATTTTTTAATTACCTTGTTGTAAGATACATATTATTTTAAGAGTAGGGCCAACGGTAGTATACTGAGGTTCACCAGTAAGAAAGCGGTGAATTACAGAGCTGGGATATTTCTAGAGGGACATAGTACTACAACTATTTAGAGAGTGAACATCAATGAGATGAAACTATTTTAAAACACATTCCTTCAACATTCAGAAACTGGTGTGTGCAATGAAAGGCCAGTTTGTATGGTAGATAAAAAAAGTAAACATTTTATTGTTGTCTCAGATGGACATCTGGTTGCTTGAAGCACCACATTTTGCATGAGAAATTTTCAGCGCCTAACAGTCTCAAGTTCCAGGTTGAAACCCAAAATTACTTTGTTGAAACACTCTGTAAAATATCTTTTTTTATCAAAAACATTTTGGCTTTGTGTCAGGTTTCCGTGATAAATTTGTTCCAAAATATTTTCATTAAAAATTGTGTGCCAAATTACCGAAGTCAGTGTTTTGTTTCCTTTTATGTCATAATATATATGGGGGAGAGGCCGAATATGTAGGGGGCATGTATTCCTACGTCTGCATGTGCATGAACGATTTCCTTCTACCTTAGCATTGAACTCATCTCAAAATATCCCATGATTAAGCACTCTTACATTTGCATATTATGTTACAGATTTGCACTGTACTCCCTGCAGGCAAAACGGTAGGAACAAATGTTGTTTTGTGCATGAAATATATATGTGTTCATACAAACCATTCTTGAACATTGTCAACTGTCATCAGCTTTCATTCCTCGGCTCTTAAAGGCATGGAACGTTTTGTGAAGGCCTTTTTCTGTCTGTCCGTCCGTTTCCGTCCAGCTTTATAAACTTCTTCCATATGATATCTGAAGAACCAGTGTAGCTTGGATCATGAAACGTAAGCAGTTGAACACTCTTGTAGAAATCTACCTTGAGTTTGAAGGACAATGACAATCACCCAAATCAAGGTCACCATGGTTGCTTAAGTCTAAATATCATGCACCCAATATTTCACAAGACAGATAATCTGGATCATAAGGTTGATCATTTCTGGCACAGGATATCTCAACAACCAGAAAAAATAGTATCACTGAAATTTTACATATGATTACCCTCATAAACGTCTATGCTAACAACCTATATCTAACACCCCCCCCCCAAAAAAAAACAAAACAAAAACAAACTAAGCCCCGCACAGTATCATAGAATGTGAGGGCAAAGATGCAGCAGTTACGAAAATGGTTTCCAGAACCCACGGTACTATGTGATGTACATGTCACGTGATCTTAGGCAGATATGTGAAGTGAGAGCTGTTCCACGGATTTGGAGATAAATGCAGTGTTATGGACTGAATTTCAGTATTTATCCCTGAGATTTATGAATGGGAACCTTCAGAGGCTTGAGATGTCTACTTATTTTGGTGTTTTGTGTTGCTGATTTCGGACGATCCATAGACCAAAGAAATGGAGTATGTACTTCTAGGAACCCTTTGACCCAGCCATTGTCACGGGTACACGGTCACCTGTCACGACCCAGTAACTTCCAGACATTTGTTTGGTCACGGTACAGACTACATAGTGCATGTTTCTCGGAAGGTAAACAAACCAGCTGTGTTGTTCATATAACATCGCTCACTACCATGGCAAGTGCAATAGCCACCAGGAGACTTTCCTTGACAGATGTTAATAAAATGAACAAGGAAGAGCTTAAAGAGTCGTTGAAAGCTATTCTGAAAGAAGTAAATGAAAGTGAATCGCATAGTGACAGTCATGAAAGTAGCATTCAAACTACTTTAAATATGATTTTGGATGAACTAAGAGAGATTAGAAACGATAGAAAGAAGCAGGATGAGGAGATTGAAAAGCTGAGAGACCATGTTCAGAAACTGACTGAAACAGTCGCATTCCAGCAGAAATTCATGGAAGAGATAGACAGTAGAGATAAGTCCAAGAATATTGTGATAACAGGCGTCAGTGAAACAACGGACATCGAGAGTGCACATACAGATCAGCAAAAGTGTGAGACCATTCTAGGGAAGATAGGTGTGTCTAATATAGGCTTTACGCATAGAAGAATCGGGAGACAAGGAGATAACAGAGATCGACCGTTGCTCTTACAAATACCCTGCCCTTCTCAAAGAGAGAATATTTTGAATAATTCAAGCAAGCTGAAACAAGCCGGTTCAGTATACCAAAAGGTGTATATTAAGAAAGATGTTCATCCAGCTGTGAGAAATGAATGGAAAAGATTAAAAGATGCTGAAAAGAAAGAAAAAGATAAGCCAGAGAATGCAGGGTGTAATATTCGATTTGATGCAAAGCAACGAGTATTATTGAGAGATGGGGTAGTGATTAACAGATGGTCCCCCTCGTTTTTTCGTTAAAAGGTCCAAAGCATCTCACTCTTGGTTTTTGGAACATTCATGGCGTACGGAATAAACTTTTTTCAGACAACGTTATATCGTGGCTGACAAATAAAGATATTGTAGTATTATGTGAAACACATACATCAGGGCCCCTTGTGGTGCCTGGTTTTGAAGTTATTCTGGGTAAGAATTCCCATGCAAACCGTGGTGGGATAGCACTGCTAGTGAAAAACAACCTTGCGGACAAAATCACATGTGTTGATGTAACGTTTGAAGACCAAATTTGGTTTAAACTGTCATTTTTGCCTGAGGTAATGTTCTGTGGGTGCTATATCCCCCCAGCAGACTCAAGTTATTATACAGACAATGGCTGGGCAGCCATCCAGGGAAAATGCATGGACGACAACGAGAAGTGTATTATTGTGGGCGACCTGAACGCAAGATGTGGCAAAGCAGCAACGAGGCTGGTGCAAGATAATGGTACATGTACATACAGAGATATTAGAGATCCAATAGCACAGCCAAACTCCAGTGGTGAGAAATTATTACAATTGTGTGAGGATTGTAATTTAATTCTTGTGAACAACTTACATACAGGAGTATCTCACTGGAAAAGTAACCTAACATTCCGCAAGAAGACGGAATGGATATCAGAGCTGGATGTTTGTGTGGCATCTGAACCACTAGTGAACAATGTTTGTGCTTTCCATGTTGACCAGGATTTATCTATGCCTTCGGACCATGCACCAATGTCAGTTTCATTTGATTTCTCGAAGCTTGTGGTAGTTAATCCATGTAACCTAATAGAACGTTCCCGACAACTTGGCGATCATGCTGTGCTCCATGTGAAAGCCAGACCTAAGTGTAAGCGTGCTATAAAGTCAAGTGACATACTACCCGGTGCATTTTTACAAAGTTTGAGTGAGTTTGATATCCCAGCAATACAGGGAGAAAATGGGGACGCAGCAGCCCATGAATTATCAGAAATACTCTATTCATGTGCGTCACATAGCCGAAAAGACGGCAATGTTAATATGCTGCATTTTGACGAGTCTAAAAGTAGGTGGCAGAGAATATTAGACACAAAAGACAGCAAGTTGCTGTGGAAATCTATAAATTGGAAGGGCGTCTATAATGAGAATGTATCAGAAGCGCCCTCTGGCGAGGAATTCAAGAGACACCTGGAGGAATTACTCAATCCATCAGATGTGGAAGATCTTAGGGCAGAGCAATTTGATACGTCTGGTATCACTATACCAGTATTGGACGATCCGATCGACCCATCAGAGGTCGCTGATATAATTGAAAAACAGTTAAAACCAGACAAAGGATGTGGGCCTGATGGCATAAGCCCAGGATTGTTTAAGTTATTGCCAGTACAATGGTTACTTTTTCTCACGCAGTTACTAAATACAATTTTTATCACCAGTTATCCAGCCGCATGGACATATGCAAAACTTGTCATGCTGTTTAAAAAGGGTGATAAAGGGCATTGCGGAAATTACAGGGGAATCAGCGTGATAAATAGTCTTGCGAAGATATATGACTATGTATTAGGTAATAGACTATTGAAATGGTTCAGACCAGACAGAGAACAAGCGGGCGGAGTGCCTAATCGAGGATGCATAGAATTCATAGTTACCTTACGACTATTAATGAAATATTGTTTCAAGAAAAAGTCAAAGTTATTTGTAGTTTTCGTAGACTTTTCGAAGGCCTACGACAGGGTGCCTAGACTTGCTTTAATAAAGGTACTTCAGCGATTAGGATGTGGTGTTGTAATGCTACTGGCAATAGTGTCCATGTATAAGGTGTCGAAGAGTATTCTGGGGCTAGCCATTATCTCGGCAGTTATAGGTGTCAGACAAGGATCTCCAACTTCATGTTTTTTATTTACAGTTTTTGTAAACGACATAATTAGAAGTGTGAAAGAAAAGTGTGCATTTGACAGTTTTTTGAAGTGGTTGCACATAATGATGTTAATGGACGACACTGTGATCCTTGCCAGTTCTAGGGAAAAATGTGCTGAAAAGCTGACAATTTTGAAAGACTTTTGTACTTCCAGTAGCATGGTGATCAATGAATGTAAAACGAAGTTTATGGCCATTAATGGTACCAGCAGGATCGTCTTCCCTTCTCTATAGGTACGGGTACAGATATTCTCCGGGTAGAACACTGTGATAAATACGTGTATTTGGGCAGTATATTCACTTGCGACGGAAGCACAGTTACGGCAGTGTCAGAACATGCTAAAGCTGTAAGAAAGCATCTATTGAAGCTTATATCATTTTTCAGTAGAAATACGGACATGCCGTTCACGGTAAAGAAGAAGGTCTTAGATGCCGCTTTTATAGCTGCAATTTTGTACGCATGCGAAAGTTGGCTTAACGTGGGGTTGAAGAAGATGGAGTGTATATATATGAGTGCCTTAAAGGCTTTATTAGGGGTTCGTGCATCCACGACGAATGATCTGTGCCTTGTAGAATTGGGATATCCCATGTTGACTGACCTTGTCAAGTACAGACAGAAGACGTTCTTCCAGAAAATAATTAATGAGAGGAAAAATATGCAGGACGACCCTCTTATGTTTGCCATCAGACTAACTAGATCAGAGGTAACCAGTACTGGATCATACATTAATTCATTGTTGGGGTTGGATGACGTTTTATTAAACGGTGTCTCAAAGGTAAAAGACCGAGTTAGGCAGTCTGAGCGGTCAAAGTACATGGTGTACAAAGAAATGAACCCATCTTTAGAAGTACATGAAGTGTATGGTAAAGAGATTGAAGCACATATACCGGAATACATGTGAGTGTCATTCTCGCGCCTTCGTCTGTCGGCGCATAGACTGAAGATAGAAACTGGAAGGTGGTCCCGCTTACCTCGGGATCAAAGATTATGCCCGTGTGGACAGGTGCAAGACGAGGCACACGCCCTTCAGTGGTGCCCTCTAGTACAAAGTATAAGGGACACTCATGGACACACTTCTATGGTATACCCTCGGTGTGTTATTCAGGCGCAGCAAGTAAGAGACTTCAGGGTGATCCATGAGATTTTGTTAAAACTTACTTAAATTGTTACTATTAATCGTTATTGTTTATAGACTATATATATGATGTGTATTATTTGCCTTATGTATGCTTTGGACCTTTAAAGTCAATAAATTCTACTACTACTACTACAGAAGGTGCCACCATTTAGAATAGCCCTTTTCTCTATTTCTGCACGCGTATCAATCGATATAACAGTGGATACCAGAATCTGTTCTTCAAAACTTTCTGCATTTGCAGAAACACAATTCAATTTGTAAGAGTCAATTAAGATTTGTGCTTATCCCCATTCAAATGCTTTAGAAACAAAAGTGTGGCACAGTGTGGTAGACATTTTACAGTCAAGCTGTACACCATAAATATGACTAAATGATGAGGTTTAGTATCCAACACAGAAATAGTATATATAGAAGTCACATGTTATCATATTGAACAAGTAAAGCTATAATTCATCATAGCACATCTACCACCAAAACCTCCAATGAAACACTCACTGAATGTACTTTTCATTCTTATCAGGATGATACATCATATCTTCACAAACTAGTTGTAGGACCTGCAATGTGGATCTATTGAATGCAGATCCAGTTGAATAAAAACTTTCATTTTAAAAGTTATGAGTTGACTGCAATTATTTGCTACAGATAACGTCAAAAAGTGGCGCCAGCATTGGCCAAATATATTCCACCAGCAATGTAATTTCCAGTGGCATACCACCTGCGTATTATTTTGAGTAGGAAGCAGTAGGTAAAGGATTCAACCTTTAAATTTAGAAAAAACTATATGCTTATCATTTGTCACAGGATATTCATGAATTATGAAACATTCTCCTCTTCATAGCTGAAATGACACTGAAAATCTATTTGTCTGGTAGGAAGTTGTTTCCCATGCATCTTCCGGAAGATTTAATAAGACCAACTAATTATGCTCAGTCAAGATGTTGACCTGTGTTTAATGCAATGCGATATAAGGGGTCAAATCAGCAGCCTCGTTCTCAGTTGCACAGCTGGTCAGTGCTTATGTAAACATAGATGCCTGGCACATCTTAGTGCCTGCTATTTGGGAGTGTTGATGTGTTATCATTTCAAGATGGATGTATTTTTACCTAAACATATCATGTTTAGTATTTCTCTGTAGTTACAAAGTGGAATAATAGTTTCTGATGTGCTTACCACTGAAATTAGAGATAAACAGTGACAAAATAGGGCATGATTTTATTTCCTAAGACCCTGCCAAATCCTGGTTTCGTGATTTCTGCACTAATTCAAAATGTATTGTATACTGTTCCATCATTCTCTGTAGAATGATGCAAAGCTGGATGGAATACTGGCTCAGCATCCGGCAAAGATGAATGATGTTTCTTGTTACCATAGGAATGGCGGCCATCTTGAGTGAAGAGCCAATCACAGAGCCATTGCGCCCATGGCAACAGGCAAAATGACCAACCCTCTGTTTATTCATCTATCAGCTTTGGATCACACGAAAGGGGTGTGATAAGTGATTTGCCACTTATATAAAAGTCAGTGTATTTATTGGGTTACGATTAATGGTCATTTTACGAGCATCCTGTCACCCAACACGCCACTGAAGATACAAGAGATGCCGGTTTGGAGCACCCACCGACTAAATACGGCTCTAACATTTTAATTTAAAACAGATCCATGAGCCTTTAACACTATAACTTGACCAACAAGTGTTCATGCTTTTCAAGAGGGTATAAATTTGGGCTGGGTTGGGTTAAATTTTCAAGATACAAGTGGTCCAATTTGAATAACAGAACAGTCAATTTTATCAGAAGTAATGGGGGTTTAGAACAACTGATCAAATAAACCCTACTGTAATTACATAGATTAGGGCAAGTGTTCATACTTATTGATATTTGAAGTTGTGAAAAAAAAAATTTTGAGCATTCTAGGGCAAATTGTACACATTTGATCAAAATTCAAAGGGCCTTACCCCCTAAATATGGAATTTTGGGGTTCCTTCCTTTTTGGCTCAAAGGTGGACACAGCGTTGTTCCTATCCCACCACCCCCCATTGGATTATGGATCTGTATGCTTTGGCAGTGCATTCTAGGTGCAAATTGCCGGGAATAGACCCCATGTTACAAAAGTGGAGCTTTGTAGAAAACGTGGATTTTTTGCAAAATGGCGGATTTAAGAGGTTGAAATTCAAAGTCAGTTCACGAAATTATTTCTTTCTAATTTGGACCTTCATCTTACTGGTTGTACCAGAAAACTATATTTGGAGTAGATGGCAAAATATTTTGTCTTCACATTGCTTTTACCAAATTTAATCAAAATACATGTACATGACTTCTGGATATTTGGGTCAGCAATGGCTGAATGGCTGACAGGTAAGAAATGAAATGGACATTTTGGATTACAATGGCCCTTTTTAGACTGGAAATCTACCATAATGTGGATTTGTATCTGTGGAAAGAGGATATATAAAGATAAGAGATCATAACACATCTTTTGTACCACTTTTTAAAAAATTCTTATTTGTATGCGATACCAGTTAATAACATGGCCGCCATGTTGGATTTTGTGTATCTTGGTGACGTCACAGCATAAGATTTAGCTTGGAGCCGAGGCTTGCTGGTAACCAATCAATCCCATTCATGTCTCAGCATTTCGACTGGCTCCCAAAGGTGTTGTCTGACCAATTTTAGATGTTCATTGAATAAACTGAAAATGCAAAATCTGTTCACTAATTGAAAACAAAAACCTTAGTTTAAGCACAGGATAATATCCAACTGTATGGAAGACAGCAAGAGTTGCACTCAAGTTCAAGACGGGAAATAAGTCAGACAAAGCTAATTACAGCCTACGTCCATCTTGTGCGTCTTGAGCAAAATGCAAGAAAGACATGTGCATAACATCTTTATGTCTATCTTGGGAAAAACAATTTTGTTTTATGAAGCACGGTCTGGCTTCCGCTCCAAACACTTGTACAACACATCATTGACATGCCTTGTCAACTTATGGACTAAAAACATGGAGAGTAACACGCTTGCTCAATGGCGTTGTATTTATAAACATAAAAACCATTTGAATGTATTACTAGCAAACCTTCAGATTTAAAAATGTAACAGAGCTTTGTATAACTGGTTCAAATCATACCTACATGGCCAGAGTCAGTATACATTCTTCTGTGGAAAAAGGTTTGACTGTACACCTATAGCGCAAGGAGTTCCACATGGCAGTATTCTGGGACCCTTATTCTTTATTTGGAGGATTTACCAGTCAAGCTCAAATGCTCCTTTGATATGTATGCGGATGCCTTGACAGTCCACTGCAATGCTAAAACACTCAACGAACCCGAGACAGCTGTAAACCAGGAACTCGAAAATGTTAACACAGTGTGACAAAAACAAAATGGTAGCAACCGCCCAAAAAACAAAGGCAATGATTATAACAAGAAAGCAGATATAAAAGCTTCCAAAACACTTGACCTTAGCTACAATGACATGAGCATAAAAACAAGCAATAGCAGGAAGTTAGTGGGAGTACCAGTAGGCAGTAATATCAAATTTAAACATCATATAGACAAAGTTTCCGGCAATATCTGCAGAAAAATTGCACTGTTACAAAGAATAAGAATGTATTTCCCCATCGACACACAAATAACATGCTACAAAGCACATATCCAGTCTAACATGGACACTTGTTTAACCGTTTGGGGAAACTCCACTCACACCAACAGAGTTGAAATGTGGATATGTCATGTATTGGGTGCCAAGATGCACACCATCAACTCCACTTTCCATGCAGTTCAAAAGCATGACATTTGACCAAATACTGCACTACAAATCATGCTGTTATGTGTTTAAGGTTTGAATGGATTGGTACTCTCATATTTTACAGACATGTGTAAATATATTAAGAATATGTTAGGCTGAACATCAAGATAAAGTTATAACAGCTTATTTTACATACCAAATGCTCCTCTTGTTGTTACTCCAAATACAATAACAGCAAAAAGGTGCTTTTGTTGTAATAAGACTGAAACAGCATATAAGAGACAATAACATATGAAATCATTTCAAAGTATTAACATCCAGGGTCTTAACTTGACACAAAAATAGAGCGTTCATAAAACCTGGGGTTTGGTAAAAAAATTAATTCGTTTGAGTGACATCTGAAGATTTTACAGAACTTTAAAATTTCTCGCTCATTTTAGTTTTTCTTTAATCTGTAAAATTCACCGTACATGTATGCAGGGAGGATCTTGGGGAAGGCTTGATTTTGCTGGTCGGATCACTCTCGTAAAATGAAGTTTTGACGTCCTTACATACTTACTTACTTACTTAAACTAAATATTTTTTTGAAATATATTCAAAACATGACATAATGCCAAATACCTCAGCTTTTTTTTCATACAATTTTAGAATTTGGAAGCATTTGGAAGCATGCTTTTTTTTTTTTTTTTTACAAAAAACATGCTTTATGGGCCAAATCATTAATATATTGTGGAGAAACGGGTTTTCACAGAATATTGATCAGTTTCTGACGTGAATGGCGAGTGTTGGCCTCATGAAACAACAGTCAGTCAGGCAGACGCACTTCAAAATAAAAAAGACAAGTTCTATACACAAACAATTTCTCATTTTCAGATCACCGTTTGCTTATTAAAAATGGAGCAGCAAGAGGCCCCAACCCATTACTCTACATTTTTTTAATGGTTTGGCCCATAAAATATGCTCACTTCCCACCCCTGGGATCCACCGTGCTCAGCCTGTCCTTCAGGTCAACTGACCCCCATGTCAGAGATATAGCACGTTCTGCCCCCTCCCCCTCCATAGAAGAACAGGTACAGTATTTAGAGGCAGCTGCCAATATTTTAGTTGATACTCAACTTTTTTCTATAAGATGGGGAGACAGATATTCTGCTCTCCCACATCCACCTCCCAGGGCATCAGGAATCCCTGCTTATTATGGCTCTCAAGGCAACAGCCCCCTCATACTACAGTAAGGAATTTTCGAAGGAGGAGGATATGCTGTCATACCTATATCTGACAGGGATATGACCCATCTGATATCTGTGTATCACCCATGTTGGTGCCAATCCAGAGTTCAGAGGTATGAGGGCCTTGGTACCTGCCACACTGATACAACACTTCTGGCCTCCACAGGCTTTTGAGTGGGTCAGAGCTTGATGGATGCCATGCAGTGCTTTTCCTGCTGACAGAGAAACTCATCTCTTTCACTATCTGTTGCTTTAGTTTAGCCAGGAAAGCACAGGTCGAATGCCCAACCCTGGCCCTTTGAAACTGAGTTTTGTCACCAACTAACCACCAAGCTGTGAGGCACCCAGCCTCTCATGAAGCCCCTGACAGCTGACTACCTAAGGAGAGGGCAGTTTCTTTCAAGGTAAAATGTCCAAGGGAAATGGTATAGTGTGCCGGAACAGACCTACTCCTTCTAATCACTCCCAGTGGATCTTGATTGGGATGAATGCCCTTCAAAGGCACTGTAGTTCATATCCACGTTCCCAGTATTTATTGTTTCAAATACTTCAGTAAAACATTACCCACATTCATAAATTGTAAACCGACAATGACAGCAAAATCAAAATCAGCAAAAGGCAAAGTGCATTATTTTGTGAGTGTGTCACTACGTCATTTATGAAACATCCATTGCTTGTGCTGCTATAGGCTCTGCTCTGATGGTATCTTTTCGTAACTGTGACATTGCAATATCTGCTCTTAGAAACTGGTGGAGAAGCTGCAGGGTCTCACCACGTATCTGAAGCAGGGTCAGAGACTAACAGAACCAGATGTCATTGCAAATAGCTACTAAGTCAAAGAGTTATATCTTGCCAAGTTCGCACAAACTGCACATGTTCTTTAGGGTGAACATAAGCTTACGACTACCCAGTTGAGAGTGACTGACTACTAAATTTGCACAACCTGTACCTTAGAGGCGAAACGACTGGAAGATCTCAATCAAAAAGAGAATGCACCCAAGCTGTTTCTGTGTTGAGAGAAGCATAGAGGTGACTGGGAGAGGATACTAGAGGTTCTGTCTATTGTCATGGCATATTACTTTGACAGTCCAATGATTCTGAAGACAGCACAGAACAAATTCGAAGAGTTTTCATATATCTAAAGGGGATCACCACTGGCTGCACCAGGTGTCATTGCATGCAGCTGCCTAGTCAAGAGCCACCAAACTCCTGCAGGTTGTACCCTTGAAGGCAAACCTGAGTTACTTGCACACAGACACCTAGATCTGAGGTTGCAAGCTCACTGACCTGATCTGCAGATCCTGATATCGCACAGTAATAATAATAATAATAATAATAATAATAATAATGATGATGATGATGATGATGATGATGATAATGATGATGATAGTAGTAGTAGTAGTAGTAGTAGTAGTAGTAGTAGTAGTAGTAGTAGTAGTAGTAGTAGTAGTAGTAGTAGTAGTAGTAGTAGTAGTAGTAGTAGTAGTAGTAGTAGTTTAATCATCATTAATTTTTAATATTGATTTATTTTCTCTCATCGGATTAACTGGGTTAATTCAAAAGCATGCCATATCCCAAAAGTATCATATAGTGAAAAGAGGTCTGAGGCATTTTCACGTTATCATGATTTAAAGTTTATGATTTCAATGATCTTATCAGAATACATGATCTAATTCATATTAATATGTAAAGCATAAATTGAACCAACTTCATCACATCTATGTATTCCAAAATACACTGTGTCCTCAGCTTAGAAGACGCCTGAGACATTTTAATATGCTATTTTACTTAAGCGTCATATATTTCGGGTCCTGAATGAGAATACATAGTCAAATTCATGTAAAATGTGTACAGCATCACTGAAACCCTCTCTATCACGCATAGCCATTCAAAATTGTTGTAAGTTTTGTTCGAATATATTTAAGGAAGAAATAATGATTACAGCTATAGCTTGTGGATGCATGCCATTCACCATGTCAGTTAGAATTGGAAATATATGCAATAAGTTTCTGTTTTTTTGCCCTTATTTATGTTGAAATGACTGCACTGTGGGCATATCTTTCACAACAGGATATCATCAAACATTGCTCCCTATCAGCCATTTTAGGAATGACATTTTATTAAAACTAACTGGTCACTTCAAGTTTTTCTGTTTTCCAATTAAATATCAAATTCATCAAATGTACACTCATGCAAAATATTGTAAGTGTGGCATGTCTCTTCACCAAATATTCAATATGGATCTCTAGTTCAGTGTTTTGTTAGGTATGAAAATAATAATTATTTATGTAGCATTATTGCATTTCCATTTTAAATAATGGTAAAAATTTAGAAAGAAAATATTTATATCCATCGATAAGGCATAGCTAACTAATTGCATAAAGCAAATTTCTTTTGGTGTTGGATTCTGCGGATGTAACTCAGGTCGATTGCATGAGCGGAAATAAAAGATTATAAGGGGCAATTTTGAAAGAATCAAGTCAATGAACCATTTTACAAGGTGTACAATTTTTATCCTTTTTAACTTGAATGTAAATCAAAATCTCCATATGTGTACATGTACCTTATTTCCTACTTTTGTTCATGCAATTCACAATTTAACTTTTAGAGGAAAGTCCTGTTTCATTGCAAAACACTGAGTTTATATCGAGTCTTACTTTGGTCTGTTTTACACATTATTGTATCGCAATTTTAAGGCGCAGATATCCTGGAAATTGCTCTTTCTCCAGAGCCATTTGCTAAATACTTGTTCCTTTCCTTTCTGCGGTACTACAGATCAACGTATAGCTGAAGGCCAAGTTCTGGCTCCGTGTGTGCGGATAATTGTACGAAAATATTAATGTAACATACACACATAATTTTAGTGAACATTTTAATGGGCAGTTTGAACTAAGATACATGAGTGTTTGATAAATCTGTGGAAAAATACCAGTATCTTTTTCTTCGCATTTGGAACTCATACCTCACACTGTTTAAAAGAACAATATTCAATGTATAAGTGTGCATGAAACTTAAATGTTTAATCGTGCGAATGACTTTTTGACAAAAAATAAATACACATATAAGAAGAAAGTGGTACTTCTTTTAAATGCAAGAAGATTGAACGGAAAGAAGCACAATTCTCCTTTCCTTATTTTCCTTCTTCTTATAATATGTGCCTTTTCATGCTTGGGTAAGATACTAGTAATTGGGAACATTTTTGGCAAAGCAGCAATTTTCATGATATATCTCTTTTCGGGAACGAGATCAAGAAAAGACAGTTGTGCTTGTCCTATTTTCTGTTTTTCTTTTAATGAAATATGGTGAATCTAAAAATGCAGCAAATCCGCATATTCATAATGCATATAACCTTTTTTTTTCCAATGAACTTTACAATTGAAAGACATTTAGGAGACCTTAATATGCAAACATAATTCTTGAGTAACGCGTATATTTAAACATGGGTAACCGTCTCTTTGGTTCTTGAATTCTCAGCCAAAAAATGAAACTGTTCACCATATCTTTATGGATTGGGTTGTGTACTCAACCAGAGATACATGATTGTTTGAAATACAGTGCCATAAGTCTGTATATCATGGCATAGTGTACAATATCGCATTACTGCATTTTACAATGCATTGCGACAGTGAAGTTTGAACATACATACATACACACATACATACATACATACATACATACATACATACATACACACGCACGTATATGTATGTGTCTGTATTTTTGTCTTTTGTCTTTTTTTTTGCGTTGACCACTTGAAACTAAAAACTAGCAGTAAAAAGTTTCAATTTTGGATGGTTCCTGTGTTATATGCCTGGTTCCAGACATATGACTGCAGCATTTGCGTCAACAGATGCTTAAGCTGAGAGCTTTTATTTTGTGAAAAAAGGTTTAGGCATTGAGCATGTCTTAACTCTCTCAGTGGCAGGTTCCTATAATGGACAATGCCCCTATTTGCCACGTCAAATGAGCAATTGTAACAGAAAAGTTACATGACTTTGCATATGGGAATCCATCCAACAACCATGTCTTCACTCTTTCAGTGGCACATTCCTATAATATCAAACTTTTCCCAAACAGGGTTTGGGTATAGGTCATTGGAGTTTTTGAGCTAAAATATATTAAGGTCACCTAAGGTCACGTGACCAGCTGCCATTTTTGATTTTTGCTACTTTGTTATTACCAAACTAGAGAATTACCTGCTTGTATATTATTTTTTTAATTACTCACAAACCTATTTACAATACAAAATAGAGCAGTGGACACATGAGACGAGTCTTTTTGGCAATATCCTCCAGTGGTGTTCATTCATTTTGTGCCATATTCTTGAAACAATCTTCAAAGAAGATCAAGTACTTTATCTCCTTAAAACAGAAGATTGCCTGTTATCAAACTTTTTCTACAAGGAGCATGAAATTGGTGCTTTGAATTTGTTCCCAAAAGTAGATCAAGGTCACCGCAGGTCACGAGACCCGACTCCTTGAAATTTTTGCTGCTTTTCTCAAATTGTATTATTACATGACTGCCTAATGTTTGTAATCACTGGTAAACCCATTTATCACACTGAACAAAGTAACGAAAACATGCAATGAGACATTTTATTGATATTTTGAGTCTTAATCCTGGACAATCAAGGCACAGGCCTCCTTTTCGCTGAAATCCCTACAGTGTCATTTGCATCGCCTGTTCTTCATTTTGTGTTACTTGCCATGTTGTATCGGTCAAAAGGTATCGGGATGCTCTAAGGCCAGCATGTGACTTGTCATATCACACTTTTAATCAAATTTCATCGCAGAGACTTATGAGAAGCGATAATCATATTGGTAATTAGGTTTATGCATCGCAATTGCTTTGACTAATTGTGCCTTGTCGAAGTTGACATTAAGAAAGTAAATTAAATTAAAGTTGCCTCCGGCAGTGAAAGTGTTAAGTGCAAACAAGACTTACAGACCAGACTAGATTTTGCGGCAGTTTATACATCTATGATGAAATGATTGTGTCAATATTCCCCGAGAAAATAACAAATCCTCATACAAATGTATGCATTAGTAATTAACATTGAGCGTATGCATTAGTAATTAACATTGAGCGTGAAGAATAGGAATTGAATTACCGCTGTAATAATAATAAAAAAAACTAAATGACCTTGGCGGTATTATGAAATTTTGTTTTCATATAACTATCCCGTAGGCAGGATGGATACATATGTTTTTGTGCAGTCAGACTTAATTGAAAGTTGAGAAGATGGATGACGTTTTAAAGCAGAGTAATACTTTTGAAAATGTATACATTTTACATGATGGAAACACCGCTGGCAAAGGCAAAAAATGTACAATAAAATAAAATTAAGAATGTGCGAACTGACTCATCTGAACGGCCAAAATATCTTTTTATCTAAAATACCTAGGTCAGGGTAATCTCAGACAATGAAAACTGGTTTAAAAGCTTCTCTTGTGCTGGAGTGAAATATCTGATCCATATATGCTGGCGATGGCGAAGTGTTTGAAATGCTCTTAGTGTAAATTGACACAATATGTTCTCCTATCTTGAACATGTACCTTAAAGGGTACCAAAGTCAATACTACGTGTTGTACTTGTTGCTGTTATTCTGGTCTACTACAAAAAGAGAGAGTCCTTGTTTTAAAGTTAACAATGCACTCACCAATTGTATTCTTTTCATTTATCAGACGACAAGATTTCCTGTATGTTAACCCAAAAAATCTTTTCATTTTGTTTTACAAAAAATAAGGTTTGGTGTTTGCAACATACATTCATCTGACACTCAAGTTCATGTGCACTTATAAAACTCATTTGAAGTTCTTGACTTCCTCCAGACCATTATATATATATATATATATATATATATATATATATATATATATATATATATATATATATATACATACATACATAACAATTATATTGCCCTAGTGGCCACGTTTGCCACTTTTATTTTGTAGTTCGAAATCACCAAGGGAAGCAAATATGATCGCAATCAACTACTTCATACCTGCCAAATACTCTTTATGTTACAGATGTAGTATAATGACATCTCCATATTCCAAAACATTAATTGATACCCACTGTAACACTCAAAATTAATAAATGCTTGCACCAAGCAAAGCGTAAGCAGAAGTAGAGATATGGAAGTAAGTGGCTGGAGCAATGAATAAACATTCACAGTTCAGGATATCTCAAGCGGCATAAAGATTATTTAATCTCCTGTATGAAATATGCTTCACACTTCGATAACTACACCTGCGTCCACGGTTGGCGGAGCTGCAACACGCTCACCATTCACCTCTGCTGCCCGGGTTCCATTCAAGGCCAGGGACGCATGTGGAAAGAGTTCCTACAACTCTGACTGTGCACGTGGTGGTTTTACTCCGAGTCCTTCTGTTTCTTTCACCAAACATGTAGGTAGGAAAGTATACGCCACCATCTGTGCCATGGAGGGTGATTGATATAGGCTTGGCTTGTTTCGCAATTCCTGTAAAAGATATGGGTCTATACTAACTACACCTGCTGTAAACAATACCTCTCACTGTAATCAAGACTGCATGACGGTACCCATAGAAGACCAACATATGTTTGAAATCTCGACCCCTTGACTCAAAAGGATAAAAAGACTCAATAAGAAGTTTCAAAATTATCTGATCTTGTGGAATTATCCTTCCCTGAAGCAATAATCTTATAAGAGCTCGATGATTCTACGTAGGTCTAAATACTTGTTATTGTTGCCCATGCCTTTACCTTAACAAAATTTATTTTCAATATTTAGTTCTCCTGTAATTTTTTATCTAAACTTATAAACACCTTTGTTTAGCAAAAAACATACCGGCTTGGTATTTTTTCATCAAAGATAAAAAAAGCCCATTTTTCTACTTAAGAGGAATAAATATGTCCGTTAACCAGCAAGTTGCTATCTAGTTACCATAAAATGGGAAACCAAGTGACGCAGTAGTACAAGTGCCCTTGGAAAAAATACTGAGGTCTCATTCATATATGAAAGGTACCTGGCGTAATTAAACGATATCCGGTTGGCCAGGAACATCACTGAGATTTTAATCATGGGTCCTGGGGTTAGTCATGAAAGCTGGCTCACCTTCACGGCACAACACGCCCTTTAGATGCCGTCGTTGTGTTGCGCTGGATGCTAGCTTACTTTCATTTTTGTGAGGTCAGCATCATGTGATATTACACATATGATACCTACTTGGTAGTTTAGGCATCCATTTGTGTTGTATATTTCCGTGATATAAACAATAAAAACCATTCCTAGGGCATCTGAACTCGTGTATATGAATGAAATATTTCTTCTATGCTATGTCTCCGTGTATTTCAGTGGCATATGTGCATAAAATTCAATTTCTTGGCAGATATATTCATTACCAGGGCTAAATCAACATGGTGCATGAAAATATCAAAGTTAATAACACTTGTTGTAAAAATAAGGATGTCAAAATATATCTCTTTCCTTTCTAATATTTGTTTGTTATATTCATGACAGTTGTAGAAACCATGGCAATATAAATCATAAATTAAAGGGTCTTCTTCTGTTGAATTTACAGCCAAGTCCATGATTAAGAAAAGAGATGACAATGGATTCCTACTAAATGCCAGGAAACGTTCTTTAAAGTAGAATACATTTAGAACTGAATCTGTAGAACACATCTATACCCCCTAGTTGTGGCACATTTTCTTTAACATATATATATATATATATATATATATATATATATATATATATATATATATATATCCTTGCATCAGGAGTGATAAAACAAGGAATGGAAAAAACCCAAATAAAAAATAGATATAAATGTCCACATCTGATTATGTTTGAGACTTTATGCTCGACCTGCACGATGTAACTTGGAGGCTCACGCATCTTAAAAACAGGGAATATACTAAATCAGCCTATTATGGATACTTTAGTTCCTTTCGAGAATTTGCAACATTTTGGTACACATGTATATAAATAGATGTATATATATCCCATCAAATATAGAAGCACCTGTTTATTTAATTGTATTAGACTTAAATCATAATAATCATAGCTATATTGATTTAAAAAAAATTCCTTCGGAGAAAAAAGAATAGTAACGTTTAATTATTGACCATTGAAACTTTTTTAAAAGCAATTTTCTTCTTCATAATACCTTTATTCAGTTTGGATCATTGATTTTTAATCAAATTAGAAACATCGCCAAGAACAGTAAGAGTTTGCCTGTACTGAACAAGCTGATTTGTGTCTTGCTCAGCTTGAATCTGAAATCATTAAGAAATTCCCCAGCTAGCTAACCAACAAACAAACTAACTGATTCACTGACTGGCTGACTGACTGACTGACCAGCTAACTACACTGGCCCTGTGATGAATGGCTCCATAACAACAAAACGAGCAATAATAGCATCCTCTGCGTCTGTTGCTCTAGGCCCCTCAGACCGAACCCTGACAACCACATGTCCTGTCTCTCTATGTCTTGATAGCAGCCTGGAGATTACAGAGCGGTTGCCATCAAATTCTCTGGCAACTTTTGACTGGGACCATCCTGCTATCCAAAACAGCCCTATGATTTGCCACTTTTCTCCTGTGGATAAGGGATGTTGTGGCATGACTGGACCCTATGGCGGTACTGGATCCTCTGGCCAGGTGTGCATTTTCATGTAAATTTAGAGGCAAAGACTAGCCTAAATTCGGCCCAACGTGTGCACCACAGGTTCACTTACAGACCATTTTCCAATACATAACAATGAAACCAGAATACTGGATGTAATTCATGTCACAAGCTTCTGTCCAATTGTTAAGGCTGACCTTCCCGCATTCATACCTCACTTGGTCCACATACTGGACAACACTGGGTTGATATATATATATATATATATATATATATATATATATATATATATATATATATATATATATATACATATATATGTATATATATATATATATATATATATATATATATATATATTTATATATATAATTACTCTTACAGGTCACAACAATTATAATATTTCTTTCAAATTTTTATTAAAGTTTGGTCACATACACGACCGCCACAGGAATACTTTTTTGGTCTCTGGGATATGAATTGCATAGTTATGTAACAACAAAGATACACTCAAAAGGTTTATGCTGCTTCAAGTTTGGCTTATTAAGGATGTTATTGAGCTTTGTAGCTTTAAATGCAAGTAAAACAATAAATTTAAGAATACAGTTTGATTGGTACTTTGCTGAGTGTATACATTAGGTCAGCGTTAACGAGTAGTACCCTTGTGTTCATACATATTCAGGGCAGTTTGTCGTTACTTCAGTTCTTGGATAGTTACTTTTTAGCTGGAATTTACCTCTGTAAAGGTACGTGAACATGTTTATGATCGTCTTCACGAGAAACTGATAGACTGAATTTTGCTGTATTTCTGTATATTACCACATATGATGGTTTGTTTATTTTCACAATTGCTGCCAGTGTAAGAAAAATTTCATGATATTTTATTTGTTTGATATCATTTTACGCTCTCATGTTCTTAAAAATAGTGGCCTATCATTGCGAAATAAAAGTTAACAACAAACAACCGTCATCACAAAAAGATGCGTCCACGAATTTAAGGCTATAACACGTGCTTCATTGCTTGTCACTGTCAACCTATAATTATATGTAGCCGTTGAAGTCTTGCATTTTGTAAATGTTTGCACCAAACGTGATAATAGTGATTAAATAAAAGTTTAAATCTTGACATATAAAAGCATATAGAGTAATTTAGAAAGTGTCATTCTGATTTTTTATTTTTGTTTTGTTTCCTTTTCTTTCTTTCTTGCTTTTTTTTCAAACCACACAGATATTTCAGCGTTTGCAAAAATTGTTTACACATAAGAACAAAGGATTTACACATGGAAATAAGCCCTTTTATCTATGTAAAATATATTTACATTTATATAATCTTATTATGTAAAAGGGTTTCACACGTACGTCAAAAAGCTTTGCAAACATATGACATGTTAACCCATGTGTGCAAATCATTTTTGCAGATGTAAAATAAATATGTATTTTATACGTGTGGAATAATTTCCCACCTTTAAAGCGAATGTTTGTGAATAAGTTGTGGACATAACGGTTCTCAACATGATATCAGCAATACCTCATTTTCATGCAAATATCTGTGAGATGTTTCCTCTTGAAATGTATTGTTAACTGTCCTACATATCCTGGTCCTCATAGATAATAGAAAGTATCAGAGTTCAGCGGTTGATAAAGTACAGTCTCCATAAATGTCCTTGTCTATCAATTTCGTCTCAAAATGACTATTTAATGACACTGAATTTGATTTTGGGCTTTGACATAAAAACTGGGCTTTCTTCGAACTCAACCCAAAACACTGTCGAGAAACATGTCCAATTGAATAACTGCTAACACAATATGAAAATCGGAATGATTGCAGTTTCAGAGACGGCACAAGTGAAATATGGATGGGAAAACTAAGTACAGCAATATTAAAGTCTCTCGTAAGGGGACCATCCATAAAATGCAACAAGATGGTAAGGTTGCAAAATGTATAATAGCTTATATCTTTAATAAGATGTAATTTCTAGGATATAGTTATACTTGCTAGACCGTTCATGTGCGATGAACAGTTTTGGTGTAGCAAATTATTAACCTTCATACTCCAATCTCCATTTTTTAACAACTGTAAATAATACTGGCTAGCTGATTTTAATCTCAAATATTGGCTGCATACATTTCCAAAACGTTCTGTCCACGTTTGCTCGTCTTGTCCAAACAATAGAAACACATTGCTAAATTAATATTTTCCACCGATTGCATGCTGATTCTCTGTGGTGTAAACTGATTCAAATATTGTGTCCTTGGATCCAATATGGAATATCTGGGACAATGTTCCTGCATACCATGTTATTGCAATGCATTGTTTTCGCCCCACTAAATTTTTTGCTATTAAGTTGTGCCAATTACAAACTTTGACTATTCCTAGGCTGAATTGGTACATTTGTTTTAGGAAATACAACAGTGTAGAAGGAATAACAAATGATATATGAATATGGTGCAGACGACGTAATCCCTATTGGCATGCAAGAGCTTGTGAAAGGATAATGCCCAGATTTCCCACAGAAAAGTCTATGCCTGGGAACCTTTATTTGCACATGTGATGTAAGATCTCGGTTATCATAGACAATACCGTATCAATTTTTACAATCATCGTTGTTACCTGCCCATTTTAATTTTATATACGGTCAATTTAAGATTCACTCCCACAGTAAGTTTTGAACCATATTCCCTTTATATGCATGTATGATTTGTAGTGTAAGGCATCTTGTGTGCTTAAGACACTTGGAAATGATTCAAAACATGTGTTTCTACTAATAGGCGGGATGTGAATTGCACTTGGTACAGTGGCAATAACACAAACATATATATTTGTATAATGTCTTCATATAACAAGAAGAGGTCAAATAATGCAATTTGCTTTACAAAATGAATATGCAATGATGAAGATTAATTCCTCTTTTACAGAAGGAAGTTATAAAACTCGGAACTATTATTAGAATTTCCTTCAGCCATGCCAAGATTCGCTTTTTTAATTTTTACTATAACTTGATATAGTTGATCGTGTACACAGATTATATCCTTCATGGGCACGAATGATCCAAATGTATTGCATTTGAAGAAAATTGCTGCTGATATGAACTTTGTCAACAACGGAATAAAACACAAAGCAACAGTTGCCTTACACATCATTTCTGGAGTACAAATGATGTGTCCATCTAAGTATAGTCTGTTATAAAACTCGGAACTATTATTAGAATTTCCTTCAGCCATGCCTACATTCGCTTTTTTAATTTTTACTATAACTTGATATAGTGGATCGTGTACACAGATTATATCCTTCATGGGCACGAATGATCCAAATGTATTGCATTTTAAGAAAAATTGCTGCTGATATGAACTTTGTCAACAACGGAATAAAACACAAAGCAACAGTTGCCTTACACATCATTTCTGGAGTACAAATAATGTGTCCATCTAAGTATAGTCTGTTATAAAACTCGGAACTATTATTAGAATTTCCTTCAGCCATGCCTACATTCGCTTTTTTAATTTTTACTATAACTTGATATAGTGGATCGTGTACACAGATTATATCCTTCATGGGCACGAATGATCCAAATGTATTGCATTTTAAGAAAATTGCTGCTGATATGAACTTTGTCAACAACGGAATAAAACACAAAGCAACAATTGCCTTACACATCATTTCTGGAGTACAAATGATGTGTCCATCTACGTATAGTCTGTTTCTCAGTAACCTGATAGAAAAATCAAAGCTTTGATTGATATAACTAAAGTCATAATTATTACAAAACAATAGACATACTGCATTCGTCTTAGATATCGTTCCTTTCTTGCCAAAATTGAATCTGCATAAAGTTAGTGACACGGAATATGTGTTGCCACTTATGTTAAGTATTTCTATTTATGTCCCTTTGCTAGGAATGGAATTAAGCAAAAAGGAAACATTGCGTGACACATTATCTCGGGAGTACAAATGATGGATCCTCCTTATTGTAATCTATTTCTCAGTAAACCAATGGAAAAATGCAAAGCTCTGATTGATTTAGTTAATTTTAAACTTATTGACAAAATATACAGATACTGCATTTGTCTGTGATAGCATTCCTTTTTGGCCAACATTGCATCTGCATCATGTCAGCAGTACGGAATATGTGTTGCCACCTATGTAATGTATTTCTATATATGTTCCTTTGCTCTTGTCCACCATGTAAATAGTATCTGTGCAGAGCACATACCACTCAATCCTTAATATAATTGTTGCACGAATTCTACGTCTCCATGGTCCAAAATTGTTACATTTAGGTAACAACTGAACCTTAAGATGAAGACTCAAGGAAACTGCTATTGATAATGGGTCTGTTGATGTAGATGGACCTGACAGTTCAGTGCCTCTTGTGAATACATGGCCACTAGAAGAGCATTGCTTAAGTATACTATTGATTGAATCGTACATTTTTAAAACAAATGGAAGGCACAAGGTTCACAGTATCAATTTTTGAAGATGGTATGCTCTGTGAAGTCCTATTATGCACCTGTTTTTAGTGCCCCAAATAAGCATGAATTAAAATTCAGCAATTTTTGATTGTGGTCCACTGGATGCACCTTTCGCACAAACCTATGAATTAAAGTTTGAATTGAACCTTGAAAGAGCCTCTTATTCACATAAATTATAATTCTCGAACGTTTGTTCGTGGTTCTTTGGATGTGCCTATAGCACAAAGCTATAAATTCAATTTGGAATGGAACAGTTTTGAAGGTTCTGAGCATTAAAACGTTTCAAGTGCCCCCGATTTGCATGGATTAAAATTCTAAAACTTTTGTTCGTGGTTCTTTGCATGTGCTTATAGCACAAACCTATGAATTAAAGTCGGAATTGTACCTGAAACTTCAGTAAACAGTTTTGAAGATAAACCCTAAATTTGCATAGATTAAAATTCAATAACTTTGTTTGTGTTTCATTGGATACACCTATAGCACATTTCTATGAATTTAAGTTGGAATCGGGCCTCTGTCGCTAATAGCTTTGGAGATATTAAACATTTAAATTTTCAAGTGGCCGTAATTTGCATAATTTCCAACATATTGACTATTCCAAACCAGACGCATCATTTCACATCAGGTCCATCACGGTGCCAAGTTTGCTACATTTTGAAATCGTAGTGTCTCAGAAAAAAATTAATAAACAAATAAAAAGAGGAAAGGAAGAAAACAAAGAAGAAAAGAAAAAAGTATTTGAGGGAAAACAAAACGTATGTATTGGCACACAGACTTAGTAATGTTGTGGCGCCATTCCTTGACCAAATAGTATTTTGGGGCACCCACAAGTGCCATCGAGCAATTATAGGCATTGGCTCAACACTTTTCGAACAAACTTGTTGAAAGTAATGAAGCCCCTCCCCCGATACATTTTACCATGCACTATCTACTTACTTAGTGAAAGAATTTATTAAATACAATCCCCATTTAATAAATACAATACTGTATCAAAGCAGAGAAAAACAACAACAACAACAACAACAACAACAACAACAACAACAACAAAATCTGAACAAAGGGAGAAGAGAGTCATCTACATTGAATGCAGAAAAGTGACTTCTTCCTGGATAGATGAACATAAGACGGCAGCGGACGAGTGGTTAGGCTTAACTGACCTACAAGATATCCAGTCTGCTGGCATAAAACTTGAATCTAACGCTTACCAGCTACTTGGAGATTTAGTATACCTCTCCAGCAACTGTCTGTTTTAGGGAGTAATCGGCACTTGTGTTTATTTCTGCTTTTTATTTTTTCTATTCTGTTTGTTTTACTGTTTTTTATTTTTTTAAGTTGGGTTTTTTGGGGTGTGTGTGTTTGTTTTTATTTTTGTTTGTGTGTGTGTGTGTGTGTGTGTGTGTGTGTGTGTGTGTGTGTTTGTTTTGTTTTGGTTTGATTTGTCTTGTTTTGCATTTTTGCGGGTGTGGGGTGCAGCGTTAATTGCCGGCTTTTGTCCAAACATCGGTGGGACGAAAGTGTGATGAAATCACAAGTCAACTTTCTGTCTCCGTTAGAGGAAAGTATTTGGTAGAACTGTGTGCGGGTTCCTCACGATAGCAACCCCTGTAATCAGTGATTTGGGTCACTTACTTAATTGTTGACGATTATTTCGTCGACAAAATAACTGATCAGTGGAAAAAAGCAAGGAAAAACAAGTTGAGATATTACCTATATTGGCCATTTAAAGCACTAGTATTGGACGGAACCTTCACAACAACTTAAATGATTCCTATCAGACATAAAGACGGATGGATAATCATATAGGTTGCATGAATGGACAAAGCCTCGTGCATGCAGCTACATTTGGCTTGCATCACCTTTACCTTTACACTGTTTTGACCGGGCTGCTCGACATGTAGAGAATACAATATGGCAGAAGCAATTGCAAAGTGAGCTTCTATCTTCATGGTTATATGGCCCAGCATCCATCTATGTATTTTATGAACTTCTAGGTTGGCCAGTGTGAACGTGCTTGTTTATTTGTATCCACATGAAGACGTCCCAGTCTGTATATGTTTTATTTGTGCTTTATCCTAGCAACGTCCCCCCCCCGGTCATTTCGGAAACAATTCCTGGATGCAGAAAGCAGTATGCTACAGGCCAAAATGTGTACTTTACAGCAAAATACCCACGTATAGCTTGTTGTTGTATACAGAAACGTCACACACGATACAGATAAATATAGTTTATTTCAAGTTTCGATCAATTTAAGTGATTTTATACGGAATCCTTATGTGACCAACAGAAATTATTATAAAAACCTTTTAATTAAGAGTTTTTTCTCAAAATTACGAGGTTTTTCTCGTAATTACGGGTTTTTACAACTCAAAATCGTGAGAGGGTTTTCTCATAATCACGATATTTTACTCGTAATAACAAGTTTTCAAAACTCAAAATTACAGGTTTCTCGTAACTGAGAGTTTTAACCTCATAATTTTAAGTTATTGTAATAATGAGTGTTTTAAACTCAAAACTGGCGAATTTCTGGTAATTACGAGTTTTTCTTCTAATAACGAGCCTTTTCTTGTAATTACGCATATTAAAAACTCGAAATTACGAGTTTTCCCTCGTAATTACCACTTGTTATAAAATAACAAGCTTTTTCTCGTAATGACGTGTTTTTAAAACTCAAAATTACGAGTTCTTTCTCTTAATTACGTGCTTTTAAAACTCGAATTGCGAGCTGTTCTCATAATTACGATTTTTACTCGTGATCACGAGTTATTTCATAATTACCGGTTTTCCGTCAATCAAAGGACAACTTGCCAAATCTGGTGCGGTATTGATGATTAAGTTTGCACACTAAACTGATGAGTCTTTGCCTTTTTCGCCCTGATGGAAACCGTTAAGACCTGGGTTGCTCTGAAATTCATGAAGTCATTTATAAAAAATGTTTAAAATGTGATTAAACAAAGAATTTTAATTTGATATGTTAAAATGTTTCTTTTTTCATAGTATTTATTTGACATTACAAGCAAGGTCAACATGCTTCACATTTGTGCACCATATATAACTCAAATTTGCAGGTCAAGCTCATCAAAACTTGCAAAGTATATATGAAATTATTGATGGTACCAGTAACCAACTTACCTGTGGATATAAATGTCAAAATTTTCGCAAGCTGTCCAAGTATACTCTGGTATAAATTTTGCACCTTGACATTAGCCACTTCAGCTGAACCAACATTTTAGTAGCTAATCGGGATAATACATGATAATTAGTCGAATTGAACACTATTCCAAATAAGAATGATTTATCATAAAGTATGTTACATGTATCAGTCAATGTTCTGACATGACAGATCACGAAACACACGTATGATTGTATTTAAAAAACCATCACCTTTTATAAGTCTGACGTGCATTAGTTTTGCTTTCATCCTTAACTAATGAGTGACCTTTTATCACAAATCTGTTGCCAGAAACAAGTTCCCAACCCCCAAAATAGTAGATATTTATGTATCATATATATAGTTCTTGCTCAAACAATTGTAAAATTTATCAAATATTTTCGATAACCTCAACTGAATGACAAGCCTAGCTAGTCTAGCATGAGAGTGTCAGGTCTGTACATACTTATGGAATTAATTAAAAATCTAAAAGTTCTAGAACAACCACATATTTAACAAATTCAGTTAAGGCATCTGTGGTTAGTAATTCTCTACACGTACTACAGTTTCTAACCAATAATTTTGGAGAAATGGCACATATTTGAAGACAGAGAGTAAAAAAAGAGAGAATACTGTCAAAGGATCTGGCAATATGCTGGTAGTTTCATCTTCAATGGCAAAGACATACCGTACACTATATGTGGACCTAGCTTGGTATCTTTGGCACATAATGCACAGCTGTTACATGAATTTTGGTCCCGAACATGTCATGGCAATTGTCGATAATTGGAATTAATCGGATAAGAAAAATATTGTTCCAACACGTGAACCTGCAAAGTGCAGTGTTGAAACATGTACATATTGAGACAAAGTTTATCATGGTGAAAAAAATTCATCAGTTCAGAACGCATGGTTGTTCACCTATAGAGTAGCTACATCGCATTTTTGACCCTGTTGGCGCACTGCTAATATCATGATCAAACTCAAAGGGTTCTAAATTTGACCTGTAATAGTCTAAAAAAAAACGTGATTATGAGTAAAACCCTCGTATTTAAAAGTTTTTTCTTATAATAACGAGTTTTGAGACTGTCAAAAGTCAACTTCGAAGCTTCAGACAGTGACATCTTAAGGGTGATCCACCCATGAGGAAGTGGAAAAAAACGCGCCCTTTACACGCAATTCATTTGTTTCCAGGACATTTGCATATGGACCTTTTTCAAGCACAACATACAGTGTTGCGAGGGCACCTGGCTATGAATATAAAAATATCTCTGACTCTTTGTAGGTAATGTATGTTACTTTACGCTTCCAATCAAAACGTGCGGATGCCGGTTATTGATCATATATGAAGTAAATATTTCATTTTTGAATATGTCCAACGATTTTTCGAAATCTTAATCTGTATTTGTATTATATAATAAGAGTAAGGCAGTATGATTGTATAAATTTTGATTCTTTAACTTAGTATCTGAGCACCATAACAAACCTCATTCCTCCATATACAATTCATTGTAATAACTTTTGCGTGTCACCCGTGAAGTATAGGAAAAAGACTGAATTAAGCAGCAGGCTCTAATATCTGTATTTCTTGTTTTCCATGTCATGCACTGATTATTCGATACGTATTTTTTCATGTACACTGGTTTCATTGTACAGGCAGGAAGTTCAGTATACTTCAATTCGGTTGCAGCTTCGTCCAGGAAGTGGAGTGCACTTCAGTTTACTTCCCGCCTCATTCACTTATTTGCACCCGCACTTCCAGTGCAGTTCTCTAAAAAACATATGTAGCCTAGACCATGCACGTCTAGTGCACGTATTCCTACACTTCTATGGGAAGTGCACTCCGCACTTCCTTGTGGCTTGGGCATGCTTTTGCAGTTTCATGTATAACAAGGTTTCACTACCGAACTGCGAGTTCATAATGTGCAATTTTGTAGAAATTATATTAACTCAGTGTCATTGTACATGTGGAAAAACGTATTTGGTTTCAGCAAACTATGCTGTACTTATTAGTTTGGCATCAATAAAATATCTTACAACCTAAAATGATCCTATGGAAATTGCATTTATTAGTGTGAATGTGCATGGGGAAAAACGTATTTGCTTGTACTTCACTATAGAGTTTTAAGACATTTCACTGCAACAAAAGGTGATTTAGAATATATCAATAATGCATTAGATTTAAGAAAAACAAACCAGAAATCAAAATATTGCCTTGTAACATTTTGATAATACGAATAATTGACCTGTGAATTATGTTTAAATAAAGTCATGTTAAAGAATGCAATGGGCCTCCCCTGTTTTAACCACTGGCGGACCCGGCAGGCGTCCATGTCCCAAAACCTTTATAGTGTTTTCATCCAACAAATAATCTGTATTAATTTTGATTTGAGGTAAACTTTGAGTTTATGGTATTAAATATAGGCATATTCTACTTTATGCATAATTTATATGGGCACATGTTGAAATGATAAAAACAGGAAGTTGGCCGTACCATTTAGTTCTGGTCTCAGGGTTTTGTTATAGGACATATGAAATGAATCTTGCATTGTGAGCTGTCACATCTTCTGTACATGTAATACAAGGCAATTAAGAGGACGTGTAAATTGCCATTGCGTTCATTGATTAAAATATTTCATTCCCTTCACTCATATAGCCACAGCGTTAAATGTTTCTCATGTGCATATTTTGAACATAAAGTTCCAATGGCCATTAGGTTCAAACTGAGATTAATAAAGATATAGCATCGAAAGAAATGAACTACACGCCTTGCTATGAAATAATGCAGTAATTTGCCTGAATGTTATTGTGGCAGACAGAGTGAACATGTATTGTGCCATAAATCCCCGATACTATTGTTTAAATTTTAATATTCCGAAGCGTATTTTAATGCCATGACTTCAGAATTATTGGTTAGATTCTCCAGTGCATCTGGGGAATTGTTTATGATAGGTGCCCATACAAATTTCTATAACTTCTACATTTTTAATTAATTGTATAATGGGTATAGATGTGACATTCTCTTGCCAGACTGAGTACCATTCACGTGCATACATGCACTGAAAACGACTGATGAACTTTGGAATTGTTTGAGAAAGAACTATGTGTATTACATAGATCTCTAGTATTTTGAGGGTTGGGACCTCTTTTCTGGCATATTATTTGTGACAGACGGTCACTCATGAATTAAGAGTGAAAAGAAATCTAAAGTACTTTAGACTTATGAAACCTGGTGGTTTATTTAATACTATCATACGTGTTCTTCATGTTCTGTGATGTCAGAACGTTAAATGATACATGTAACGTCACATAATTATAAAGCATTATTATTTGGAATACTGTTAAATTCTACTAATTAAGATAATTATGCTTATTAGCTACCAAAATGGGGTTCAGTTGAAGTGGCTGTTATGAGGGTCCGAAATTCATTGCAGGCCGTTATTGAACACCTTGCCATAATTTTGACATTTATATCTACAGGCAAGATGGTTGCGAGATGTACGATAGTTAATATACATATGTACTTCGCAAATTTTTATCAGCTTGACATGCAAACTTGTGGTACAGTATATATTGGGGCACAAATGTGAAGCATATTGACCTTACTTATAATGTAAAATTGATACACTGAAACAAACAATTAAACATTTCAAAGTATCAAAATAAATTCCTTTCTTTGTATCACATTTAAAACATTTTTCATAAGTGACCTCCAGAATTATTGAGCAACGCAGATCTTTAATATGTCCAAAATGGTGACAGGTGAGATGCAGAGTTACTGATAAATGCCGTACCGATTTCGCATTTGTGACCCTCTTGGCAAGGTGTTAATACATTGCCATAAATTTGGCAAGTTGACTTTTGATAGTAGGAAAACTCGTAATTACGAGAAAAACTCATAATATTGAGTTTTAAAAAAGTTTTCCGACTTTTGCATAAATGATTTGATGAATTTTAGAGCAAGCCAGGTCTTGCTGTTTCCAATTTCTTACCAATTTCGTATTTGTGGCCCTGTTGGCATCCTTTAAATATCATTGTCGCAGATTTTGCAAATTGACTTTTGATAGTCGGAAAACGTGTAATTATAAGCAAAAGCTCAAAGTTACGAGAAAAAAACTCGTAAATAAATGATAAAATCGTAATCACGAGAAAAACTCGTACTTTCGAGAAAAAAGTCTTAATTTCGACTTTTGAAAACATATAGCTACGAGAACAAAACTCTGTATCAAAAGAAACAACTCAAAATTACGAGAAAAATCTGACTATTACGAGAAAAACTCATAATTTCGAGTTTCATGAACACGTAAGTAGGAAAAAAAATCGTTATTAAGAAAAAAAACTTGAAATTATGAGAAAACAACCACATGCTGTGTACTCTTCAGCTAAAGAAACCCAACTAAAAGCCATTTCGTAGATTATCATCCCCATTTTTCCTTTAAGCCTTCGCTGCAGGGGTGCTACCTGACCTGGACTTCAAACAACAGATAGTAACGCAACCTAATTGCTATTATGTAATCAATGAGGTAGTACTTTAGGCAATAGATTAGGGGCTCTAGTTAGTTTCATCCAGTATTTTTTCATATCAAATTTATACAAAAATGTGGTAATCATGTTAATTTTCACAAAATGCTATATTGAATTGACACATTAATCATAAAAATCGGCTGACAGAAACTGAACTGGTACATCTATTTTGTACCATGAAGCAAAAGGAACTGGACTAACGGCAGCTGTTCTAGTAATTAAAACATCAAAAGAAAGTGACGAACAAGCTGGCTGACAGTGTGTGCACAGTAATCAGTGACTGGTTTCAACGATTGCTAGACTTGAGTAGGTAGAAGAGAAATCTACTTTCTTAGCAGCTGAGGTGAACACCTCATTGTAATCACAAAAAAAGCTCACAGATTCCAGTTAAAAAAACACGCAATTACGCAAAAAAAAAACTTCCTATCACGAGAAAAACCTCGTGATTTCGATAAAACTCCTAATTAGGAGTTTTTTTTAAAAAAAAGTTTGGTGGTCTCATTAGGCTTCTGTAGTATAAAGCATGTGTATAAAAATCATATTGGCCAGACCATTGAGGGCCGTATAATAAATTGATCAGAAATTGCTACACAAGGACTTCTGTTCGGCACTTACAACCGGAAAAAATAGCTATAACCGGAAGAACCGATACACGATTCACTGTTATGGGCTAAGCTAAATCCCGGGTAACGATGGCGTCGTCTGCTGTCAGCGACACTGTTGAATCTCTACTGGAAGATTTGGCGTCTATTGCGGCACAACTTATTGAAGTAGGACTTAACAATTATGAGATAAAAAGCTCATAGCATGGTTTGTAGTCGACACGAAGAATATCAAATCGTACTAGGTACCATATGGCAGGCATCCTTCGCTTGGCTAACGCATTCTGCATATATAGCACCTAGTGCTCTTTAATATTCGTATGGACACTTCCTGTACCACTTATTCAACAAAAATTATGTATATATATATATATATATATATATATATATATATAAATATATTTATAAAATATATACATATATATATATATATATATATATATATACATATATATATATATATATATATATATATATATATATATATATATATATATATATATATATATATATATATATATATATATATATATATACGTTTCCTATCGTAAACATGCACGTGTACAGGCACCAGAAATAGAATTACATTTCCTGGCGCTTACTCACAGAATATGACCACGCAATAATTACAGTGCAGAGCTTGTTTTGATAAGATTATTTTTCACCTTATGCATGAGGCAGTTTTCATATCTTTTGTAAATAACCAACTTAACGTTCATCTTTTTTTCCATGTACGAACAAGGAATGAATGAATACTTATCGCACTGAAAGGTTTCCTGGAATAAATGACGCACGCCCAGACCTACTAAGTTACTGATCATAAGGGAAGATATAACATGTGTAACCGAAGCTCAAATTCAAGTATCCAATCAAGAATATAATTACATTCCACATTTGCACCACGCACCTACAAAGTCAACATGGCAGCAGGAGCTGATTAGGATAACCATGGTTTCCTCCGCCTCATCTACAAAACTCTTTTTATTTTTCTGGGCCACCTGTGTCACACAGGATCACGACACAGTAGCGAAGAGCCACAGCATTATTATTATTATTATTGTTATTATTATTATTATTATTATTATTATTATTATTATTATTATTATTATTATTATTATTATTATTATTATTATTATTATTATTACATGGCAAGACGGACTTTTCCACCACTCAAAGTCAGTCGTGATATTGTCAAGACTTTCTAAATAATTCAGAATACCAAACAATAATATTGTGAAGCAATAAGCTGCCATTTGAAATATATTGAAGAATCGTACACCAATTACACCTTCAGGCCTGGTAGTTGGTCCTTCCTCTGTGGGACCAACAGAGTCACAAACACACACTTACACACACACACACACACATAAATATGAATATATAAATATATAAACATATATATATACATATCTATATATACATATATATATATATATATATATATATATATATATATATATACATATATATATATATATATATATATAATCAGTACACACAATTACAATATCGAGATGGATATGGAAAAAAAGACACGAACTAAACTTAGAGGTTATCAGATTGAATGAGGTGAGTGAGTGAATGAGTGTTATACAAATATGTGGAATTGAAAGACTGCAAGAAAACGCATGTTTTAAAATGTGTGAAACGTCAAATAAGTCTCTACCTTCTCCCTAGTACTATTTACAACACATGCTGTTCACAGCTTATGCAATATGTGCACTGCGTTTATTGTGTTGCACTTTGCTTGGCATTCTGTGCAAATATCTACCAATAGCATCTCATGTTTGTTACAACAGATTTGATATTGTTATTGGTACAATCCGGCATGGCGTGTATTTAGTGCTTCCTTATTTTTAGTGAGGGGGCTGGACCTCTTAATTTCATGAATGTTTGTGGTATGGGGTATACAAAACCCCGGTATACTAAATTCACATATCTGTTGTTATGTAACATGTCTTTCTCCGAGCCTCATGGGCGGGAGAACATCAACTAAATTAACTTATTGAACTATATACAGTAGGCATAAGTGCCAAAAGGTCCAATACCATTCCCCCAAACAATTCAATAAAACAACAATATACACAAAAAGGATGAAGAAAGGTAAATCTTTAATACATGTTTACAATAATAATTGTTCTCTGCATATGGTCCTCAAAATAATTCATTCAACCAACAGTGCTCTGCTTATTCTGATTAACCATGGTACCTTAACAACGCGAGATACACAAATAGTACAGAAATCCATGATCCATATTCATTAATTCTAAACCCAACAAAACACTTTTAAAATTCATTTTAGGATTTTTTCTCATTTTGATAGATATACATTGTATCTATCGACAGGCGAAAATTCAATTTGGAAGGCAAAAATTAATATAAGAAAATGACGAGAAAAACATTTGATTATCAAATACCACATGGGTCTTTCTGGTTCCATATTCATACAAGAAGACAAGAGCGCCCGTCAATAACAGAAGCTGTGCACCACATAATAGCTGTTAGCAAACGGTCGCTGATGCCTTAAGCTTTGTCACCTCACTGATGCGTTGTGTTTGTAGCCAAGCGCTTGTGCTGACCAAGGATGCTACACGAATGACCATTGTCTGGCGATGTGAGCATGTTAGCCAATATCCCCGGCCAATATGGATTATGAACTGTTCATCAATGGCCAATAAAACCGTCTTTGTTGTTGTTTATTTTTTGTAATGAAGACATTGAAAGAATGTGGTCATTTGCGCTTTGATTTTTCTGATTTTAACTAACTGACTGTAAAGTCGTTCAAAGAAAATGCAAAGTGTTTTGTTTGCATTTATGACTGGAACCATAACTCGCAGCTGTCCGTACGTTAAATGTCCTATTGATTGGTGGGGTCTAACTTCCCATAAAGTTTGGGTTCAAATGTCTCAGAAATAATGTCCGATGATTTTACACATATATCATAATTTAAAATGATGACTTTAATACATTTAAAATGAGCCTACTGGGCAAGCCACAAGCGCGTCTTTTTCTCCAGATCATGGTCACTGGCATGAAACTGTTCCGGCCTCCATAAACGCAACCTTTTTCTAAGCCAGCGTGCGATAAGTCACAGAACAGTATTAGTACTTAACATTGCGAGACAGAGCTTTCGCAGTGATAGTGAGCATTATGATGATAATGGCAATCTGAATTTAGTCTTCAGATTATCTGATGATGATGAACAAACTTGAATGGACAAGGCAATTGCGGCAGAAGAACAGACATTCAAGCCACACCAAGAAACCACCATCCGTTTATTGATTGACTGATTTAATAATCTAACCCTTTAAAAAGGGGCACCAACGGGCAGGGCAGAACTCGTGGTGCGTCAAACAGGTAAAATCGTTCATACTCACTTCGGTTTGAACACATTAAAATGGTTAAAAGTTATCGGTGCACAACCACGTGTCACGTGGAGCGTCACTGCGTGCGCACTCATTCAACCTTAAAACACTTTGCAATATATACACTTGACAGGCTATACAAGTGCCTCAGATTGAAGGTCGGTGATTGACTGCTTCTTAAAGTGCCAAGCTTCAACTAAAAAATCTTCAGAGATACATGTACAGTTATAAGCATTGCCAATTTCATGACCAAAGTCACAAACGTGCTCACCCATGAGCCAACAGACTTTATTATTCAGAGACAAGGCCTAAAAACTTTGCCAACCATAGTCAAAATATACCTGTTAACACTCTTTCTTTCTAAGGATACAAACATTTTCAAACGTAATTGATCGAGTGCTTGACACAAAAATGGGAAATGGTGTAAATCTTCCTTAGCACTGTTATTTAAAACACATTTACCATCAGAGATATTCCATCTTTACAAATTCTAACCTAGACCCAAACATCCAGTTTGGCCACAAATTTTAACCTTGTGCCAGCTACATTTTCTACCCTAAAAAAAATCTCTCTCCAAAAGTAGACCTTTTAAGCATAAGATATCCTTTCCTCATCAATGTCCTGAAAAAAATCGTAATTGATACCCTTCAATAGATAGTTTTACAAAATGAAGTAACCATATTATATTTGTCGATTTGAAAACACAGTTCATGCATACATGATCAAACTTTTTCTTCATTTTTTCCACATGCGGCCAAGCACCAGAAATGTTGCCACTATTATATTCAAACAAAACATCAAAATTTGTTCACACCTTCTTGCGTCAGGTGAATCAAATTTCATCCGGAGGAAGTATTTTACTCTAATGCATTCCAAATAAATATTAAAGACAACCACCCAAGCTCATGACTTTAGATTTAATGCAGTTAAAAGACATAATCCATTTTGTAGCAAACACTTGGGCTATATTTAGAATACAAACTAATTGGGTTTCATTTTCGGCTAATAGGGCTATGTCATCGGCATATACGAGACAAGGAAAATAGTTATTATTATAAGGTATACAAGTATTTCCTTATTTTAACATTACCGTGGAGAACAAAGTGCGGGAGAGGATGCATCCTTGTTAACTCCATTTGGCGTTTCAAAGCAAGAACTCTCCAAAGAACCGAATATTACCTTGTTTTCAACTTTATCGTAGAGACCTGTAATGAGACGCCATGCTTTTCCTTCAATCGCCTTTTCCCATTAAAGTTGAAAGAGTCTTACCCTATTCATGGTATCAAAAGCTTTAGATATATCCAAAAATTAAATCCAAGTTTTCAGTTTTTGTCTTTTCCATAAAGTAAAAATTCCCTTTTAAAATAAATAATTTGTCCTGAAGTCTTCAGTGCCTCCTTTAGCCTCCATGCCCCTCCCATAATATTTCCATGCTGTAAATAATCCTCATAAATTGACGTTGGACTATAGACGTGAAGACACTATAAACATTGGATGTGAACGTAATTCCATGATATTTCGACAACTTTTCTTTAGATCCTTCTCTGAGGATCGCTTTTATGCGCCCTTGAAACCATTGATCCGGATAAGCTTTACACATATTAAACAGATCGACCAGGGAAGCAATTAAAGCTGCCACTTTTTTCAAAAAATTAATTAGGTATATGGTCCATCCCACAGGCTTTACCATTTTTCAGTTTCGAAACCGCTATGTTGACATTATCAAAATGAATTTCAATGCTGTTTAAGCCTATCGAATCACCTTTGTTGCTCATAAGCTCATCAACCTGACATTTCAAAATGTCATTTATGGCAGAAAGATGCCTTTTGCCAATTGAACTAATATTTTTTCAGTAATCTGCAAGAATTTCACTTATTTCTTTTGGGACCGTTATGGTTTGTTTGCAATTTTGGGATCTGTAACTCTTAGTGGAAAATCATTGTTTTTTTTAGGCATATTAGCATTCGACAATATGCCTTTGTGTTTTTTGTTCCTTTCCTTGAACTTTTAATAACAACCTGAAGCTTATTTCACACACTTTTGGCTCTGATCTCTTCTTGTATCTTATGCATTTTGGAAATGTAATCTTCCCACAGCTCCTGTGCTAATTCCGGAGAGCATGCACAGTCATTGTTGCACTTGAACCAATAACGATAAAAACTATTAGCTTGTTTTTGGCTTTGAATTAAATTGCGAGTCTATTCATTCCCAGGGTATTTATTGTTACCTGTGCACTTCTTTTTACCACAAACATAGTCTACTACCGCTATTAATATATCACACAAACTACACCAAGCCTCATTGACTGTACTGAAAGAGGAACAATTCCAATGCGCGAGACCAACATTTAGTTGGTCTCGAAACAGTGCCCACTTAATGGATTCTTTAATATTCCATTTATTGTTTACCAATTGACCAAAAAAGAAAAAAAAGAGCAGTCGTTCTTATCTACTGTAAGCGAGTTGAAAATAAATGGCCGGTATTCAGAATCCATCCCGGGTGTTTTATAACTTGCCTGGAGTAGCTTAGCATCTACAAATCGGTTCTTTCCAACCAAGCTATCTACAAAGTTGGAATACAGATTAATGGAATGATAGAGTAATATTTCATCCATTTTGTACAGTGCTGTACGATATCCCGCGGCAGCCATTAAAAAATGTTGACCGTATTAGTTGTGCATGTGGCCGTTAGATGGCACTGCACATTCTTCAGTCGTGGATCAGCGCACGCACATTCAATAATACAATCCACTGCCTCAAGCCTCAACGCCCTCGATGGCTCAGTCAGTAGCGTGTAGGGCTCAAACAGTGGGGAATACAGGGGTATCGGGTTCTCTCCCCAGTTGGTGCAAGCAGTAGCAATACAGGTTGAAATATAGGTGAAGACAGGTGGTGAGAGAAGAGGTGGTGTGGGGGGAACCCCCCACAGAAGAAATATCCTTGTTTGTAGGGGGGTAGGGGGTCTCCCCCCCAAGATCCGGGATGGATTCTGAAGGACCTCCAAATAAATAAAAAGTCAGCCAACGTGTGTCGTTATTTGGCCTGGTATTTTGTACTAAAGTCAACTCAAAACACAGCATTGTTCGGTGTGGTTGTCCAGTGATCATCTTCGTAATATTTCACCAGATACCAGGTGTCCATTCTCCGATTTACCTGGGCAAACAGTCATTAAAGTGTTTTGGAAATAAGACTTACCATCCTAACTTTAATCTGCCCGGTTGGTTGTGTCTGAAGCAGTTATCATCGTCAGTTACAAATCCAAAATTCAAAACAATACCCTAGCAAGCAAAACACGTCCGTGTTGGTGAGGGCCATTTTGAAAATGACATATATTGTGAGACAGTCGAACAAAGCCAAAGTAACATTTGATTTTGATATCAAAATGAGTCATGGCTAAATGTTTTCACCACTGTTAACATGCATGGATGAAAGTAACGAAGTGGGCTGAACATATCCCAACATATATAAGTTTGTACACAATTGTATGAAACCTCATAATGCCTGGCAGGTGGTCACATGCCGTTTGTTGACTATCTTTGTTTATTCATAGCCCGGGATATGCACACATCATAATGTCTTGCATAAATTAAAGATTTGCTGGCTTGTTTTTTTTTTTTGTTAACTCCCACTTTGTGCACATGTGTACCGACGGCAAGGTTGCTGCAGATTGAGTCCTGGGCAGCGAAAACAGCTCCACCCCTCATGACGTCAGAGGGCCAAACCAGCAGTCGAAGTGGTTTCTGATGCCTCATAAGACTATGATATCCCAATTTTGAAGGCCATAAGACTCATCTCAATAAGATTGCTTGAGTGACAACTTGTGAGAATGTTCAGACTCATGTAATGTTGCAAGAACAATAAGGCTTAACCTAATGCGGTCTAGCTATAAAGCACCACTGTCAATTAACTGACTTCAAAACCATTTGAAGCTCGATTTTTCTCTTTGATGAAATGGACAAGAGAGGTAATTTTGCACGGTTATTTCGGGAGACCGGCTCAGGGAAGAGGAATAGAATAAAAAGGATTACGTTTGCAAAGGTCTTACCTTAAAAAAAAAAAAAAAAAAAAACTGTCCAGCGATTTTCATTTGTTTGCCCCATTTTTTTCCCATGGACCCAAAATATTGAGCAGGTCAAAGGTCAAAGGAAAATGTGACATGTCAAACTTTAGGGTCTTGCAGTGACAATAATATTTGGAATACAAAAAATCTTAGGATAGTTTTTTCCCCAATAGATATGTAACCCACAGAATGCACACTTTTTTATCATATTATGTCAAACACGTAATGCTTGACATAAATTGACAATGCTTTGAATGGCAAATATTCAAGAAAACCCAAACTCAGGCAGAGAAACAACCTCCTACACAGTTGGCCCCCAAGTACCACATATATCGGGCCCACTAGCCATCCACGATAGGGCATAATTCAAATGCGGCCAAGCCATTCATTCCATCACCAGATAGGTATGACTGGAGGAGGAAAAGGAACAGATATATTGCAATTATAACAGATGCTATTTCTGCACCAAGTGCTGTTCTCAACATACTGAGCTGTGGTTGTGCCAAAAGCATATGCAGGGGCAAACTCTGTTCTTGTAGAAAAATGACATCGCCAGCACAGCAATGTGTTCCTACAGCTGGCAGGAAGAAACCTGTGTGAGCACTGAACATGTTGAAGCAGCTTTAGGTGTGACTATTTCGGACAGTTATTCACATCAGGACACTGAGTGATGTACCTTGTACTGGATAGCACATGTGAGATGCATAACACATTCAAAACTGCATGACAATGGGATATCATATGGTAATTTAGTATGGTATTTAGGCTAAAAATCATTAATATATTTGTTCAATCTCTGCAACTGTTACTGACACAAAGTTGCCAATCCTGCAAAAAGTCCTAATTTTCAACAAATCTACCTGTTGGATCCGATTTTGTGACCAAAATCCTGCCAAAATGCGTATTTAACTCATTCAATACCAATTCTTAATTTTTCTGTATATATTAACCTACATATAGGATGACAATAACTGCACATTTAAATTCTTCCCACAAAGAACTTCCATTCAAGTTCCGACATGCCTAGTCTAACAGTGGGTGTTTTTTCCACTGTCTGGCAAGTCATGCTGCAGCGTCCCTTGTGGCAGTTGCAGCATGACTGCCATTGCAAAAACCATTGACAAGGTTCTTTGCCATCGTAGTATGCATTGAGTTGACATGAGTATTTTATGTGCAATAAAACCAGAGGTGTAAATGACATGCAATTTTGTGCCCATCTTGGACACCATGTTGGATTTTTTCATAAAATTTCTTGACTGCCTTTTATGCGCACAGCCACCTTATCTGAACAACATTTCATATTTATGAGGAAAAATATCAGACATCCTGTGAATAACAACCAGTCACTACCATTTGGCAGCCATATTGGACGCCATTTTGGATTTGGCAGCTGCACCTTGTTTACTGGAAATTTCGAGAATCCTGAGAAAATCTCCAAATCGAACCCTTTTGTAAAATTTCCATCTTTTGCCCCGCCCAAGAAGGATTTTTAAAACTTTTCTTCGTGTATATATTATGTAAAGATCCCAAGGAACAAGAATTTATTTAGTTTTATGGGTCTAAAAATACAAATCAAAACAGGAGAGCAGATTAAAGACAGCACTCTTCTAAGTGCCTAGCTTTGTTTGTGCCACTTTAAGCAAGACAATGTGGTTATGTATCCATATATCATGTTTGTGTGTGTACAGCCATCCCAGACCAGGTGTATACATTTATTTTAAATATATAGGGTCTCTGGTGATGTTGGCAAAGACCGCCCAGGTGGTTTTGAGGGCGGGTTGGCCCTTTTTGTATCTAAAAAACCTTGTTGTCATTTGGCGCCCTGATCTGCAGGCACCAGATATAATGAGCTTTTGTGGACTGAGGTAAGAGTTCACGGTAATAAATTCTTACTGGGTACAGCTTATAGACTGCCTAATGCACCAGCAAAATTTTGGGATGAACTTCAAGACGGTATAAACTTGGCAATAATTAGTAATATACAACATATCATTTGAACTAGTGACTTGAACATGGATTGGAATGCCACTGCTGGCCCTAAGCTTACGCAATTTTTGCTCTGTAAATTTGTTAACCTCCCATATCACAGAACCAACGGCAATCACTGCTACCACAGTCACCTGTCTAAACCAAATTATTTCCAATATACTCACTGTAATCACAGTCTGGTTGTCTTGCCACTTATTTCTACTTGTGATCGCTCTGTAGTTGCCTCAAATATGCTCCACCTTCGTCATTTTAGAGCTCAGGCAGACTTGTTTTACAATACTTTCTTTCCCCTGTACATCAACACTTTGGACGTAGCTCCCGCTCAACATTCGAAATTTTAACTCCTCAAAGGAATTCAGGAAACACATATATTCCAAAGTCCCCAGCTCAATTTAAGATACCAATTATTGGTGTTAACTCAAGGTTGCTAGAGTTTGCCCATCGGGATGGTTACTTCGGAAATGGTCTCAGATATGATAGCTTGATTAAAATTCTTTGCTAAATTATGATAGCATCACTGCTGAACACCTCTCCTTCAGTAAATATGATATCTTAACAGATCGAATTTCATATTCATATAATTCCATCCTTATTTATTCTGCTGTTGCTAGTGTCTTACTCGTCGTCGTTATTGTGCTGATCTTAAATAAAAGTACTCTTTATCCCAAGTTGGCCCAGAGCTACCTCCCTTTTTTACTCAGTTCGGTTAAAGCTAAGATGGTCGATTTCTTTATGATCTCTGATAAACCCAGTGTAGTTGATCTGGGTTTCAGGAGGAAATGCAGTTCGCCCTTTGGGTGCCCTTTCCCCCACGGCATAGCTACTTACAACTCTACCAAACTCTCCGTTCATATATGTGCTTTTGATGCACATAAGTGATTTGACAGTGATTGGCATGATGGCTCACTTTAACAATTTAATTACACATTTAACAATTTTTTTAAACTTCACCGGATTTTATTTCCAACTGGTATTAAGATTCCTATGCTTTAGTAAAATAGAATGGTGATGTTAGTGTATCCTTTCCTGTGGAGAAGGGCATGCGACACGGAAGCGTGTAATAAGCAGATATATTTAACATTTTTATAAATAATATGCTGGAATCTATCCAATGATTAAACAATAGTATCCGTGTGGTAATCATTCCTTAAACATATTAGCTTTTGCTGACGAGTTTATTCCTTTCGGTAGCACAATAACAGGTTTAAAAGCATCCATTGACGCTAGTCTGGAGTATTCTGAACCATGGAGGTTTTGCTTTGATAAACATGAATATAAATGTAATTTATTGGTTCAAACCTTTTACCTAATCCTTTATCTCTACCTCGGTGATGAATCTAAGATATCCATCATGAGATTGACATTTTGGTTATTATCATAGCTCGGACAACACTTCTTATAATCATGTGTCACATCGTGTTAAGAAATGCAGGCACAGCTACTATGGTCTTGAGAATATGGGCCTGTCATACTCATGTCTTAATACCTAAATCAAGGCACAAAATTATGGAAAACTACATGTAATCCAGTTCTACTGTATGGACTGGACTCTGTATCTGGGTCCAAAAAGCATATGTCTGAATTGGACTCTATCGAGAGAACCACGAAATAGCCTTTCCTTGGCATAGGGATGCGTTCTCACCACAGGTCACTTTTGAGAGCATTGAATATTCTGTGTATTGCAGATATTATCACATGTAAAACTTCATGTTTGTTTAACAGTAGCTTTAAAGTTGACTTTCCCTTACTTGTATTAAATACCTCCATGCTGCATGTGTGTTTGCAAAATATATTGTTTGCGGAGGAGATACTCAGAGTGCATCATCGATATCATTATTAATTACGGATTTTCTTCTGTTGAAATATCCTTTTCTGATTCAAGTTCCTTTAGTCATGTTCTATCTGGCGCCACTTATTGTGATGATGGTGACGGCATGGTTGACAGTAGTAAGCGTGTATGCCATGAAGATTTCACTAAAGCATGGGCTAATGTACATGCACTTGCTGTCCTAGCTGGTGCCTTTTTAGCTGGACACCAAAGGTGCTCTTCATGATCATCAGCCCTTACCCTCTTTCCTTAGGACAGCCCCCCCCATTCTATATAATAATTATTATTGTCTAGCCTAGTGGCTGCTGTACTTTTAATATACACGTATATCTGTTTCTGCGTACTATGTTGTCTCGTCATTAAACTATATGGACGAGATGCATATTTTACTGTAGTCATATAGCTGCATGTATTTTATTTCTTTCTGTAACGGGGGGGGCTGATAAATCGCATCATCATCATCATCATTATCATCATCATCATCATCATCATCATCTTCGTCATCAGACGCAGCATTATTATTATTATCATGGTAATGATAATGCAATCCTACATGTTTGTACACACATTTCTTTTTTCCTCTCGAACATAGCGCAAATATGATGACAGTGATGACAGTTATGACAGTGACCATCCTACATGCTACCACATCCATTTCCGTTGTCACGTCAAATTCAGGACGAATATGCAAATGGATGATAATGACGATCATTCAGGTGACCACACTGTTTTTTGTTTTTTGTTTTTGCTTTCCGTCCAAATAGGAGGTGAGTATGCACAGTGAGGACACTGACAATCCTACATATTTTAACATTCGTTTGTGGTATGTTCCCAAATACAGGGTGAGTATGCACAAAGATAATGATGATCCTACAAATTCCTATGCTCGTTTCCGTTCCTCTTCCGTTTCTTCGCAACCAACAGAAATGATGTCCAGAATTGTGAGTGTGTTCTTAGCGCTTCAAGCATCAATATAATATCGGAAAAAAGTATCTATTCATGTAACCAAAGACTTTATTTTGTGCTTGTAGGGCAAACATAGGTTTTAAATACCAGCGCAACCCAAAATTACGTTCACTGTGCACCAACAAAAAGTGAGTTGAATAAAAAGAAATTATCTACAGAATGACCCCTAAGCTTGCTCTCTTTTCTTCTTTTTTTCTTCTTCTTTTGGGTTTTGTTTTTGATTTTAATCCTTTAAACAGAAATAGAGTTGCCTGTGCCATAACCTTTGTGATGTCCCAATTATATTTTAGGTATGCCTGATTTATCATTCTTGTATCCAGCGTCGATAGGTATCTTTCGGATTGCACTTCTACCTACATGAAATCCCGAGTCCCACAATTATGTACAAAGAAGTGCAAGTTGTTCTGCCAATGGCATTGGCTTGTAATCGCTCTGTGGACCAAAGTCGGCCATGGACAGCTGTGTTAAGTTCACTTTCGGGTTGTAAAATCACAAATAAGAAATCGAGTCCCTTATCTGGATTTATGGTTCTTGATGGCACTGAGATTATCCTTCTTTTTATATTTGTTTCAGGCACATGGGTAGGGTGATCATGTGACCGATGTAGAAGGTAAAATACCAGATCTGGCGCAGTTTTGTGTGGCTGGCTAATGAGGCTAATTGTGATGGTGGCTAATGCCGCTAATTTTGGTGGAAGTTCATAAGGCTAAGGAGGCTAACTCCCATGTCACAGTAATTATGATTAACACAAGGACATAATTAGCATTATTAACACAGGAATTAACACTATAATTAACCGGATGATGAGCGAATTATATAGGCCCATACATGTATATCGGTGTCATGATGGCCAGCACCAATTGTATGGATGCTAATATTCTTATACATACACTGGCACGGCATAATCCTTTATGAAATCACAAAAGTAAGGAGACAGACTGGAGCCCGGGGGCCTATTTCAACTTGCACCCACTAACAGGGCCCGTCATTATACAGACATCACCAGTATTAACAGATTTGGACAGGTCTCTATGTGATAGGGTCCCTTTAAGTGGGTGCAGCTTGAAATAGACCCCTGGGTTGCAGTCTGTCTTCTGAATATTGTCACTACATAAAGGATTATGTCGTGCCCGTGTATGTATAAGAGGATTAGCATCCAAACGATTGGCGCTGGCCATCATGACACCGCTATACATGTATGGACAAGTGATCCTATATAATTCATTTATCATCCTGTTAATTATGATGTTCATTACTATGTTAATTATGCTAATAACGTCGTTGTGTTAATCATAATTACTTTGACGTCGGAGGTAGCCTTGTTAGCCTTATTGGCCTCCATCACAATTAGCCTCATTACCCTCCACCACAATTATCGTCATTAGCCTCCACAACAAAACTGCGCCAGAACTGGTACTTTACATTTTGTTGATTGGGTTTTTACATTTAGCACAAGCTAGCAAGTGTACTAATAGTTGGTGAGGTTTTTATGACATGGCGAGAGTGACTATCCGCCAATCCACAGGAAAGAGGGGACATCCTGGTCTACACAGCATTCATGGGCATTCGTACTCAGGTCATGAAATAAACATCAAGGAAAAATTCCCAGGAAAGTTACAAAATTCAAACCCTGATGCTCCTCCCTCATGGCACGGGTTTCCGTCAGGTTCTGCACATCCAAATTATAATCATGTAAATCCTCTAAAGCATTTTGTTGGTAAGTAAGCCGCATATAGTTTGGTACTTATATCGTGTTAAAGTTTTTTTAAAAGTTTCAAATCACACTGTCAAATTTGCCAATGTGCAGGATAGTGGCACAGGAAATGAATATGTATTGGTTTTGCAATCCTATAAATTCTCAAAGAGACAGGTAGCTAGGGGGATGCCTCAGTGTCACCCCAATGTTACCGTTTGTCTGATGCACAACATATCTAATTATATAACACTGAGGGACAGGCAAGAGGGTTAAAACAACCGCCCACGTTTTGGTTAATGACAGTCTGTATCATTCCTTTTTTGATTTACAATACATTTGCGGGAACTAATTTTTTTTACTTAATATTGGCTTTGGTTGTTCGGGACATATACGATGAAAATATAGACATGGTTTACATTCTCATCTATTATAAGTTAAATTGAAGGAAGACATGACGCTGGAAAGACAGAAATCCTCAGGATCAGTTAACATTTTGAATGTGTGTACATGGTTTGGCGCTTTAGCGCTTTGGTGTTGCATAGAGTACTGGTGAGGCTGTCTTTGTATGAGTACAGACCTATACCCCATTAATCTTATGTTAAGGTAGCAAGTTCAGAATATCTAGAATGTTTAAAGACACACTCTCTGAAGGTACATTAACCTATTCTACTAATGTAATTTTCAGGAAAAAGAAAGTAATATTATGCCAACATACTTCTAACAATTTATCAACTACAAGGTTCTGAAACTATAAGACAAAAGTTTGATTAAGTTTGGTTTAATGTCATGGAAACAAAATCATCTCTTTCAGGTACAACATAACAATTTCGAAGCTAAAAGAAGGAAAAAATAAAAGAGAATTGTTTCTTATTTAGATAAAGATCACGTTATTATCCGCAGCAAGTTAAGAGAAAAAATCTATTTTTTCAGTGTAATGGATATGCAGTATGGAAAAATGAGCAACAGACATTTTTTTTTTGTTTTCGGTAAAATATTGCCTTCATATGTTACTCTTTGGAATCAAAATGAAAGGGAATTTGAAAAGTCTAAATAAAGTACTGAAATTAAGATTCCAGGAAGATTAACAAGACCATATGGTGTTGTCAATTGTTGGAATCCACGTGACCCTTATGACATTTTTTTTGTTATTCAAGCTTAGATGTCCCTATTTAGAATTATTATATTTTTAATGCATTATCTTGACTTAAATATAAATGACTTTCATTCTTTTCTGAATTCCCTATAAATGTCGCTGTTAATATCCAAAGGTTGTCAAAAAGTTCGTCTACAATAATTGTACAGTTTTTAAACTTGTCTGTTTTGCTACTTAATCTCATCTTTTGGCATCATTCTGCTTTATAATTCTCTTTCAGATATTTTAGCCTCACATGTTTTCTGTCAAGTTAAACATTCCTGGGGCTATTGGTAGCGGGCAGCAGCTTACGACCGTTACAAGTTTGCCTAATTGTACTGAAAATCATGTTAAGATAATTGTTTCAATAACATGTTTTTGGCATAAATGCAAATGTCTTTCATTCTTTTCTGACATGCCTAAGTGCACATTAACTCAATATTAAAAAAATAATAATAAAAATTGACAGTATTCTCTCAACTGTCAGAAACCTGACACTTAAGGTTGAAACATTGACTCAGGGTTGGCAGTCAATTGGAGCTTAATTGTTTGGAGACTTTCAAAGTCAGGAGTAGGTGTCATCATGGAGTTTGTTTTACATTTCTGGTGCAGGGTGTCCATTGTTGCAGTCCTTGCTAGGATTTCCCTTGGTTTGTACAGGTGGTCTAGCTACAACTGTTTATTTTACAATCACCCTAACTGAATGCTATGCCCCAGTTTGTTTCTACTTCAGTTATACACTGGCAGGTGGTTTAACTAGGATCAGCTCTTCAGCTAAAAAGGGTATATACTGGTTTAGGGTTAAGTCAAATTGTTCTTATCTGAATCTGTACTTTACAAATTTAGTAATTATGGTTTGTTTGACAGGTATTCTTTCATAATGAAGCTGTGCATTTATATGCAAAACTTCATGTATTTGGCTAATTCATCATTTGCCACGTTCATATTCATTCATTATTATGTGGGTTGTCTTTGCTGAATATTTAACTTAGACAAAGAGCCGGTACTCCGAGAGACAGGTTTATATATATTTTGGTAAGTTTAATGAAAGTGTAAAGGTGCACATATATATATATATATATATATATATATATATATATATATATATATATATATATATATATACATATATATATACATATATATATATACATATGTATATATATATATATGTATATATATATATATATATATATATATATATATATATATATATATATATATATATATATATACACTTGGTCCCATTTATGCTGACTGGCCCAAACTAAAGTATGTATTAACCCAAAAGTATGGTTGCCACGCAATTTTCGCATGGATATCTGGTAACAGCTGTCAAACCGAAATCGGAACTTATTTTCTTTTAGGAAGTGGTGCAGGACAAGAAGGCACAAATGCTATATATATATATATGTATTCATTGGTGTCAAAGGGGGCAGAGAACGTTGTACCACAGTACTGCAAGGATGAAGCTTAGTCATTCAAATCAGATAGACCAGCAATTTTTCATGTGCTTTCAAGTATTAATTTGGAATGTGCCTGAACCTGGGTCATGTCCATTGAAGTCAAATTTTTTGGTCAAGGTGTAGGGAAGACACTTTTCAAGTCCTCTAGAAATGTTATGTTGTACCTACTCAGGATTTATCAAGCCAGTGTGTCAGTTTGATTTCACAAGGTAACTTAGTCAGAATAGCAACACCGAAAGTAGCCCTAAAGGTTCTTCCCTAATGGTGTGACCATTGGCCTAGGATCAAGAATTGCCAAGATGTAAGCCAATGTCTAAGTGTTAATATCCAACACGAATGGACACGCCAAGGGCATAGCAAATTCCTCTCAGTACCCCATAGTAACATTGAGCCTTTAATAAACTTGGATGACTGTTAAGCAGCTGAGATAGATGTGTAAAGGTCACGTAATGCATTTGTGTTTTACTTTATGTTCTTACGATGTGTCAAGAGACATCCTGTGCTTTGCTTCAAACTTTAATACTGCCATGATGGTCTTAGTATATTGCTAGCATCACAAAAGAAGAGGTAAGGACCAACAGCTGATTGCAAATTTCAGCTGAGTGAAGGCACAAGCATTTCATTAATCACATAAGGTTTTTAGATGACGTATACAAGATCATGTATACAAAAACTTCGAATGTATACGAAACATCTGAAATGCAATCCTTAACGCTTCTTATAGCCTTGTTAACAGTAAAGTACTGTGGCATTTCAAACGTCTCATGCTTTACCTGTATGGATAGTAGAGAAAAACTACAATTTACCCCCAACATGGTGTATCTTTTTTAATCATTTGTGACAGAATTCTGTTTGAAGATGAGTGTACACAGCTCGTGCAATACATGTGTAATTGCACAGTTGTTGATTTGTTTGCACAAACATTCAATGGGAATTCATAAATGTATTGTCGCTATCATGTATAAGCATAAAAAATTCCTGGTTGGCTCTTAATTATTTCTAATTTCCATGAAACACTTGTGCTCTTAATTATTTCTAATTTCCAAGAAACTACTGTATTGAGATTTAATGCACCATGGGACAGCAAGTGGAGAATTGAGGTGGATGAATATCCCTGTCGCTCCATTGACCACTGCAGGAATATCATATTTTGGTTTAAAGGTAGTGCCACAACAGAGAAACTTTTCAGAGCTGTATTTATTTCAGCATTTCCCACACTGTACATTTAATTCTTGTTGACTGTTGTCCTGGTCGCATTTACTTATAGTATATTTTATCGTTAAAGCCCCACAGGGGATGAAAGAAGCCATGGATATATAAATTTGTTACAGTGGGCTCTTTTGGAATGTTTTAGCTGGAAATATTTACTGCCGAGACAAATTGTCGCCTTGATAAACAGTTGCACGGCATCTCATTTTCAACTTTGTGTCAAGGAATTTCCACATGTGATTAAGAAACATAAAATTATGGCGAGACAGCGATTATTAACTTACTATTGTGGAACCATTAATTATGAAACCGACTTACATCCTAGTATTCAATTTTGGTTAGTAATCGGGCCACGTCTGAATTTAATTCAACTTATATCCACCTATTTTGATATTGCCTTTTTTTGATATCTCATATCAAAAGCATCAAATTATCTTATGTGACGCCAAAATTTTGAGTCAAGTATGGAAGAGAAAACTATGTGGGATAAACAAAGATTATGTATTTACATCTGGGGCGTGCCAAGTGAGCATAAGTCTCATGAACAGTCAGGAGTTGTACGCTGCACATTCTATTTTGTCATTAGATGATGGAGTTGTAAAAGAACATTCAAATGTTGATTTATTAAAAGGTTTTCAGAATGCGTTCATAACATTTTGGGCTGCATTCACCTTATGGCATAGATATGCACTCACAGAGGGTGGACTTTTCGTACGTCTATTTGTCATATTGTCCAGTTTTCATTCTTCAAAAACAAGAAGGTTCCAGCCACATTTTATAAACACAATAAATTTGTCTTGTTGCTTTCACAGAAATTACTACTCAAAGTTTAAGAAATACTTTGTTTCTGTTGCAATGTACATACCCTTCTTCGGCCCTTTTGTGAACACTACAGTAGTATATGTACTTAGAGGCACTAGAACACGAGGCATTGAGACCGCCGAAAGCCTTTGAAACCTTGGGACATCCTCCCATCAGTTGCCGGGTTTAGGGGTGCGGGCCCATACGTAGCTTGTCATGAAGTCAACTCATGTGACTGCTTGCTTACGGAGGTATATAGTAAAGTTGTTAATCTCGCGGAGCCCAACATAAGTTTCTTTAAGTGATGAATTTATGAAAGTACCACGACCAGTTGTAGAGGAATTATGTATAGCCTTCCTCTATCATGTCTTGCAGTCCCGCAATCCGCCTGCTTTCACGTGTGTGCATGTGGCGACCCAATACTCAAGTCCGGATCACCCTGTATTTTATTTCATGGAAACAAGTCATATAAATAACAGAAAGTGCTTTGTGTGTGTGTGTGTGTGTGTGTGTGTGTGTGTGTGTGTGTGAGTGTGTGTGTGTGTATGTGTGTGTGAATCCATATATATACTCAAGTCTGGATCCCTAGTTTTTGTATTATGGAAACGACTCGTTTGTTTTTCCTTCTATCAGCCTGACAAGGTAGAAGATGCAAAGGTTAACTGTTTCCATTACAAACCACCGCATTTATATAAGATTTTCTCCATATTAAGTGGCAAACAGATCTTACATATTGGGTAATAGTGGCTACCAACCACCTCATTGTCGTCCGGTTTTTGTCGATTTCCTTGAGGAAAGTTTCACATTCTATCAGGAAACCCGATGTTGTAACAATTCAAAAAAAAAAGTCAGATATACAAGATTCCAATTATACAGTGAGATCTCATTAAGACGACACTCAGATATCTGACATATTCACTAATTTGATTCATTTCATAATGTGTTAAAAGATGGTGTCTTTCTAACGAGTTTTCACTGTATATGTTTATTTCAATTAAATGCCACAACAATGTCAAAATGTAACAATCGTATTTACAAAAACAAAAACAAAAACAAAAGCAAAACAAACAAAAAAACAAAAACAAAAAAAAAAAAAAAACAAAAAACAAACACACAAACAAACAAAAAAAAAAAAAAACCAAAACAATCCAGTTTTGGTGATATTGGAGTTGTTCTCAACCATCACGTGTGTTTCAAAGGGAAAAAATTGAGGATTCCAATGGCCTGGATGAGAATATACAGCCGTAGGTTCGACATTCCTTTCCCTGTGGCACCCACTTTGGAAACTTTCTCCAAAGTATAATCCGGCATAGAGAGATAAATCCACTACACCAAATTTAAACATGTTAAATCACTCTGGAAAATAATTCATTTAATGGCCAGACATTTTTTAGTTAAAGCATGAAATGTGAATAAAGTAAAGCAGCATGGCATGAATCTGATTGTGGTTTGCATCCCCTCGAAAGCAGTTTGTTTTGGGATAGATTTCTTACAAATTGAACAGGGTGTGCAGTTGAGTGGAAAGACCAGAAATGACAACACCTTCTTTGATAATTTCGGATAAAATTCCCTGACAAACATATGCACAAATGAGTAGTGGATGATTAGCAGCTGAGTTAGGAGGGGGTGGGGGTGGGAGGTGGGGAAGCACCGTACTGGCTGAAAAATGAATGTGAATAAATATTATACTGTGGGGTTATCAGGCCCAAGCAATTCTGTGGGAAATACGATCAGGCTTCGTGGTGTAAGTGGAAGAATGGCTGCAGAATTGCAATGCGCACGTACCTTTTTATAGCATCCTGTCAGCCGTATATCATATTTTACACAGTGGAAGACGATATTATTCCAATAAACTTACCAAAGCTGTATTTTGTTTATATTTTTATCATTTTTTTTCTTTGCATTTGTTTTCATGATACAGATCGGTAGAAGGTTTAATGCAAGATTGTCTCTGTTGATGGAAATAGCACGTGTTGTTTCCGGCTGTTAAAATCAATGAATGGTTAATGATTACAAGAATTTGCTTAGTGTGCAATATACCAATGACCTTCAGACAGCCTGCTTTAGCTCTCCATGCAACATTGCATTTAACACGGTGTGTTGTTATGCTACGTTGCCAAAAATATCGCCACAAAAGATCGACAGATCTCGTGATTGCTTCATACGGTGCAGGGTCATGGTTAGTTCATACATTAGCAAGTTCCTGGTCTTCTAAGTTGCACTCAAAATAAGGTTTAACCTTTCTTTACTCTGGTTATATTTCTTACCACTATTTGTATTTGTGTTACATTTAGCGTCTCCACGACTATTTGTGAGTTACTACAAAATTTTGCGCATGAATAGGTTTTCTCAAAAGTATTTCGTTTCAGTTTATATACCTTTGAACACAGTAATTTCCCAAGTTCGTAGCTTGCTTCACATCCGACACTCAATTTATATGACATAAATACAGTACTTCGTTTACATGGGTTCTGTGACACAGAGCCTTGTCATTCTTGAGTCGTTACTTGCTTTGTCAATTTGGTACATTTTCACCTTGTTTAACATAAACTTTTAACTTTGTCTTTTGACCATGCATAACATACATTCTTTGTTTTTACAGATCACGTTTCATTCTGTAGATATCTTAATTTTGTTATGTATTTGTGTCACCAAAATATGTTTTGCTCACGTTTCATATCACGTAGTAATGATTCGCGGTTGTAGAAGGTTTAATGCAAGATAGTGTCTGTTGATTACAATGTGACATGTTGATTTCAAGTGTTAAAACCAAAGAATGGTTGATAGTAACGAGAATTTGCTTAATGTGCAAAATACTAATGATCTTTAGGCAGCCTGCTTTAGCTTTCCAGGCAAATCTGATGTTGAAGACTGTATTTAACACGATCTGTCGTTATATTACCTTGCCAAAAATGCATTTCTTTAGTGCTTCATATGGCGCATGCTCGTGGTTGCTCCATGAATTGGTCTTGTAAGTCGCACTCAGAATAAGATTATATTTAGCGACTTCACGACTATTTCCAGACTGCCACAAAATTTGGGTTTTTGGTACATTTTCAACTTGGTATAACGAGGGATGTGGAAGGTCCTGGTTTAACACAAATTTCCATTTTTGTCTTTTTACCATATATAACATACATAGATACTGGATTGACAACACAATACATGAAATATAACTGCGGTAACAATATCAAATACAGAGTAGTGGCACTCTTCACGTTTGAGCGCCCCTGTTTCTTATGTTCTGAAACTTTCCCCATCAGTGTCTGTACCGAAATTGCAAGGTTATTGATTTTTTTCAAGTGACTTCCACGATAATTATCAGGCATTTCAAGCTTATGAAGAAATTTCTTTGTTTGTCTTCTATTTTGGCTAACATATTTTGTTTTTATCAGTCACGTTCTATTCTGTAAATATTCCTTTTTTTGTAGATTTATTTGTTTCACCAAAAATGCTTTGCTGTCGCATCATAGGCCTATCATATAATAAGTAGCTGTTGTAAATGTAAGAAGGGCACACGAAAGTCGTGGTGGATATGTCGAGGGGTCTTGGGGAACTATACCAGGGACGAGGCAATTACGTCGTCCCCTCGATTAACAACACTGAGTCCTCCCTAAGTCCCTTACTAGTTTTAAGCAGCTGGGATATATCGGGGGGGGGGGGGATCGAAAATGAAGGTTTGAGAAGCTGCTAGATTTTGAAATTTTTCGTCTCTCTCCTGCATTCCTTACCAAATTTGGTAGAGGGGGATACGTCATCTTAATGGAAGGACTTTGTTAGAGGGGTATGAGATAAGAGTGAGTTCATTGGATCCTGTACTGACTGTGGAGCCCAGCAACCATATTTCGTCCCTTTATTTTATTTTAAAATGTCCAAGATACACCATGAAAGACGGCGCACTACGAAGCGTCTTTACTTGTTGAACAGTCGATCGACAACACAACAAGAATGATCTCTCCGAAATATCAATGGTGGACTTGCATTGGTCGTTGCTGCATCTTGGTAGGTTTGGACGTTGTAAAAGTTTGGAATTAATTTATCTCTGAGTGAGCATGGCGGGCTGTTTCTAGAGATCATGATATATGATATATAAATTAAAATCCACTTTTTCTAGATATTTGATGGACCACACAATGAATTGCGTGGTGGAAAGGGCTATGGATGAATTGTGTAAGTAAACTTTCAGACAGTATTAGATGAATTACTTCACTTTATTTTCTCGGTAAAAATTATATCATCATGTTAGGATTTACCAGCATTGTATCAGTTCTTTTAGGTTTTTGTCTTTCTTTCAGGTTGGGGTTCCGTTGAATCTTGTACAATAAGCAAATGCAATATGTATGATCTTTTGATACTTTCTGAGATTACACCCGTTTAAATGCAATTTCATATTAAGTACCAACTTAGTGATACTCAGAGAAAGATTCCTTGGTAGTCAAGGAAAACGTTTCAATGTGAATATAGCAAGGTTCACAGGACCTGGTCAAAATTCGTCGGTAACAAATACATCACTTTACTAAATGGTCCATAGATTTTTTTTTCATTTTTGTAATAAGTTAGGCCTGACCAAACATGGTAATTTTGTTTTTTATTTGAATAAAGAAGTTAAAAAAAACTTCGCTTGATAATCACATTTTGTTGCAAAGACTGGTCCTTGTTGTTGAATAGTTCATCAAAGAAAAAGTTTGAGAAATTGTGCATGGAATGAATAACATACAATTGAGTGGTGCTGGCATCAAGCGAGGTTATGAGTTATTACAAGCGTGTCAAAAATTTTCACAGGAGTTCAAGGAGTTTGAGTTCTGTCAGTTAAGTAATGATCTAGTTAAAGTTTTAGTGATATTTCTATTACCAATACACAATATTTATACATAAGATTAAAAGTACCTACTAGAGGGCTGCTCAAGATAGTACCCAGTGGTAAATACCCCGTGATGACTTCATCTATAGCAAATATTACATTTTGGGGGGATTCAATTAAAGAACTGAAATGATTTCCAAGCTATTAGATTGTTTTGTTTCAATGCTTGAAAAAAATATACACATAGAACAAATTACGCACTCACAACAAAATCAGGGAAAAGACAACTGGTTGACATTATTGAGCAGGCTGAATCATCTTCAAAATGTCAAGAATTGCTCGAAGTTAATCTAACTACATACCTCAAATGAATGAATTCAGCATATTGCAAGATATTATATAACAAGGGTAACTCTACCGAACACCAGCTACATTTGGTTTGCTTGACATTAAGTGCCTATTTGCAGGTCGGGACACGAATTCACTATGGTGCTAGATCATCAGTATCTTTTGGGACTGAAAGCCCAGCAACACTGCTGTGCTAACTTTCAAAAGTCTAAAATCAGTCAATTGGTCAGCTAAAGACCTACTACCGCCTAGTCCAAGAAAACGATTCGCAACCAATAGCAGTAATGAACATGTCGAAGTTTTTCCGACGGAAAGTGTACCAGCCAAAAAGGCAGCGAAAAAACACACCAGAACTAGCGCCATGTTTGTCAATGCCAGTAACCTTGCCAGCACCTGTTCCCACCTTAATTGAAGCTGCTGATCCGCTTCATCTAAAAAAACTATAAATAATTCGGCACATCATGTCCATGGAACCGATTGCAATCCTGTTGAGATAAACCGACAAATCAACAAAATAATAATGACTCCTGTGGGCTGGTTGCACAAACAAAATACGATGTATTTGGCGAATACAGATTGGCTGCCAAAACATATAGACTGGGTAGAACAACAGGAAGAATGGCTGCAAAAACTGGATAAGTTTCTTTTTAAACAGACGACTGATTGTCTAATATGTCCAAGACACTCTCTTAACATTTTGTGAAAGAACACAGTGGCTTCTTTAGGAAGAAAAACCAAGCCAAAAGAATAAGCATTATTACATTGTTATTGTACAAGAAAAAAAGGGTCATCCATTAACAACATAAAGAAAGGTAAGTAAGATAGATTTGAGTCCTATTTAGATATTATAGCTTTTCTCGTGTTTCCATGTGTTAATCAGCTACTTTAAATTGGCAGAAAAGAAACTAAGAAATTTGAAAACACAGCGGAGAGAACCCAGCTCAGGCTTGCCTTGCACTAGGAAAAATGTCTGTAAATTTGCATACTCTATATCGCTCAATTATATATATTTGTCGTGTTAAATTAGTTTGTGCCGTAGACGAACAGGAATTGAACTGTGACACAGGAGTGTCTAGGACGGCAAAGGTCTTCTGCGCTGACATGTGTTTGTCAATATGACCTTGTGATACATTGTGCAATTCGTGTTAGAGTTATTTCTGTCCATAGACATGCGGTGGAGGGGATATAAGACGGCTTTGAAAAAGTCGGTGTTCCAGTGCGGCTTTGTGCCACCGAAATATCTTAGACGCGATTTAGATCTATTTTTGAGTTCTTCATTCAAGCCAATATTTAAAACTTTCAGGAATAAGTTGCTGAAGTGCCATCCGTAAAATGTGAACTTAGCGTCTTGGTTAAACTGGGTAAGGTGGTCTATCCGGACCTAAAGTTCATTACAATTGAACCATGATTTACTACTTCTATTGGTCACATCCTCTCGAGAAATCGATTAAGGCCATCAGCAACCATAAAGGTTTTAATGCGAGAAATAATAGGGTCGTATGATTCATTTATTCAAAGAGGTTCTGGATGGGTTTTCACTCGCATATTGGAACTGAGACTTAAAGTGAATAAGACTATTCTGTTCAGGGGCGGTTGCTGCGGAATTTTCCTACCCATACATAGCTGATAAGAAGGTATGTGTCAGTGTAAACGCAACAGATAAGAAATATTTCATCGGTTCCATTCTAGCAGCAATATTATCTGTAAAAAGTAATTCCCAAAGATGGTGTCACTATCCCAAGCATTTAGAAAAGTTAAATTTAACAGGCATTACTTTTCCTGTTAATGTGCGTGGTATAAAACGTTTTAAAGAGCAAAATATGATTTCAATTAATGTATTTGCTTATGATAAAATAAAGTACAGAGACAAAAGATTTCATGTTAATTTACTGCTCTATAAAAGACGTTTCAATTGTATTAAGAACTTATCGGCCTTGATATGTAGCCAAGGCCGAAAGAATAAGCACAATAAACTTCACATATGCAGCTTCTGTCTCTGTATATTCTGAACATCAGGAAAACTACAGTTACAGAGTCAACTGTGTTCCGCGTAATGTCAGGTCTATGAACTTCCCGCCAAAGGAACAAACTTCCCTCCAAAGGAACACAATTGAAGTTTTCGAATTATTCAAAGCAAATTATGTCTCCTTTCGTGATATATGCAGATTTCGAAGCTCTCAATTCCAAGTCGATACAGCCATTTCGGAAGGCTACGTAAACTTATCCAGAGACATCATCACCCTGTCAGGTTTTTGCTTTTTGAGAGTGAGCAAAGCAGACGAACTGAATAGTGGGCTTATATTATACCGTGGTAAAGACTGCGTTAAGCAATTTTATAAATGCTTGAGAGATCAGGAGCATTGCATTTTCAAAACTTTGTGTACGTGTTACAAACCAATGGTCTGGAACACAGCAGCTAAAAATAAATTTGCTTTAGAACATAAATGTTACATTTGCAGGAAGCACTTAAAGTCGGGTTGCAGGGATCATTGTCATTTGACGGGAATTTACTGTAGTTTAACTTGCAATGCATGCAATCTTACCTACGCCAGTTTCAATAACATAAACGTTCCTGTAGTGATTCATAATGCATCAAATTATGATTTGCACTTCCTGATTCGTGAAGTGAAGCAATTGTGCGCAAACAAGATGAAAGTTATACCGAAAATTTCTGAAAAATATTTAGCATTACAAATAGGAAACTCCTAATTTATAGACTGTTACCAGTTTATAGATGCCGGTCTGGGGGAGCTGGCAAAAAACCTTATGGATAAAGGAGCAAATGCTTTTCGACTAACCAGAAAGTATTTTTCAAATGGGGAACAAATGAAACTAATTACGAAGAAAGGAATATTTTGTCACGATTATTTAGATTGTTTTGAAAAGTTAAGCGAAAACTGACTACCACCAAAAGTATAATGTTTCAATAAATTAACAAACAGCCGTATTTCCGAAGATAATTACATCCACACAAATACAGTTTGGGATACTTTTAATTGCCAAACTTTGGGAGATTATCATGATGTGTACATGAAATTTGACGTACTATTATTGTCTGGTATTTTAGGGAAGCCACCATGCGGTTTTACGGATAAGATCCGTCAAAGTACTTTAGTTTACCGCAATTAAATTGGGATGCGTGTCTCAAAATGACAAAAGAAAATTAGATCTTATGTGCAATATGGACCAATACAACCTGGTGGAATCTGCAATACAAGGGGGTATTTCGTCGGTGACACCTAGGCATGGTGAAGCCAATAATCCCTACAGCAACAAATCCGACCCTTCGAAAGAAAATAGTTACATGTTATACACCGACTGTACCGCCTTGTATAGTCACTGCATTAAGCAGCCGTCAGGTGTTGGGAACTTTCGTTTGCTGTCTCAGAAAAAGATCGACCAAATCAATTTATTTAAGGTCTCCAACGAGTCTGAAATGGGATATATTGGTGGAAAAAGATCTCGAATATCCAGCATCACTCTGCAATGCACATAACTGCAATCCTTTAGCACCAGAAGAAATGCGAGTGTCTTCTGACATGCTTTCTCCAGCAGCAAAACATATATGTACCAAATTGAAATTGAAATTAAGCACGAATTCCAACAAATTAATTCCCAATTTATACGATAAAACAAAGTACACCGTTCATTAACGCAATTTGAAACTGTATCTTGAATTAGGACTCCGACTTAAGACTATCTACAGAGTATTCGACTTTAAGCATAGTCGTTGGATGTGTCCTTATATAGATTTTAAACTGCAAATTAGGCAGAAATCAACGGATTATTTTGAATCTAATTTCGCTAAGCTTATGTCGAATAGTGCTCATGGGAAGACCTCATAGAATGACATAAAGAGAATGAATGTGCATCTGGTAAACAGCCCAGTGGCATTTAAAAACTTGTCATCAAAACCAACGTTTCATTCAAAATAGTTAACAAACATTTTGTAGGAGTCCAAATGAAACACTCTTAAGTTTGTTCAAACATGATGTACGAATTCCATCACAAATATATATACCCCAAATGTGGCAATCGTGATAAACTGTTGTATACTGATACTGATTCTCTTATGTGCCACATCAAAACATATTTATTGATATCTCACAGAAATGAAAAAAAAAATCAATTTACCCCAAAGATCATTTTTATATGATGACAACCACAGAAAGAAGCCAGGATTGTTTGAAGACGACAGACAAGGTGTTCCGCTGATAGAATTTTGTGGTTTGAAATCAAAGATGAATGTATTGATTTAACACGTTTGATAATAAACTAACGAAGAATGCCAAAAGTGTACCACTATCTACTAGGAATCGAATATCCCATGAAAATTACATAGACTGTTTGAAGACTAGGATGTTGATGAAACACCAATTTCAACCTGAAGTACTTTTGATGACAAAAGATATTTATTAGACGACAATATAAAAACATTAACTGATGGTCATTATAGAGTAAGGAGAAAATGAGGTTTCCGGGAAAAAGATAATGCATCACGGAAGGAAAGGAATATTGGCATCTTGACATGTTGCATGGAGAGAGATTATATTATCTGTAAAAAACTTCCTGTGAATGCAGCTGCGCATCGCTCCAGAGGAACAGCTGGCAGGTGGCCCACATATTTCTCTGTGAATGAGACAGTAACGTTTAAGTGTGGGGGTGAACCGTGTTGGATACACAACTGTACCATACAATGGGCAAGTCTTTAGAACAAGGCGATAGGGCCAGGAAGTCTGGTAAAAGACTGAAAATAAAAATTGGAAAGCGGTAAAGGGTAGACATATCGGCTTTTACCGGTCAAGTTTATCTTCACTTGACAGATAAAATGAAGGGTATATCAGTTAGATTGTTGATAAAAGGTTTCGTCAGGTTTTTGAAACAAGTTGATAAAAAAAAACTCTGATTAATCATTGCGAAAAACAAATAAAGTTACAAAAACTTCATGCACACGATTCTGCTTCAGAGAATGCGTCAGATTTTGGTTCTGAAACAGGAACTGATAACGAAGAAAAACTGAGCTTATATGATGCCGTCGAAGGCATAATAGCTGTAAGTAAAACGACTTTGTTGAGGCATCTATCATCGAAAAGAAATTCAACAGGAAATATATAATACATACTAGAACCGGTAACATCATTTATGCTTTATAAAACGCATAATCCGTTATAACTCCTCTATGCAAATCTAGGGAAATATGCGGCTATTGTTCAGGCATATTTTTCCAGAACCGTGAAAGAACTTAACCACAAAGAGTTTCAAAAAGCAAAACATGCTAATATAATAATTTCAGAAAGTTCTCCCGACTCGGCTATTGTGTTTGTACACACATTATACCAGTCAGGCATCATTACTGACTTTGCCTATTAGCTTTTCTTTGACGAATATTCCCACCAAGAACTTAGGAAACTGGATGGGATGTTCTATATTAATACTCCTCTACACGTATGTAAACAGTGTATAAAAATAGAGCCAGACCAGGAGAACCCTCTTGTGATCCGGAACACTTGAGAGTACTCCAGAGAAATTATTTAGAGTATATCCCGTCATTTAAACTGGCACAAAGTCATCAGGCAGTGCATATTCGTAAAAGACGAGCTTAAGTGGGCTTGAATATGAACTAAAGAAATTCATTAATCCCCTGTGATAACACAAAGTAAGTCAGTCATGCACATTACCACCAAATATACATATATTTATATAATCTGGCCTAATTGTACTTGATATCTGGTCAAGAAAAATTACAGTGTGATAACATTTTTTGGACCTAAAAACTAATAACTTTCACGCGTTTCTGACATGCCCTACAAATTTTGCTGATAATATCCAGAAATTGTTAGAGAGGTTGGCTGCAATAACTTCAAATATGTAAGACTTGCCTGTTTCACCACTTAATTGTATCATTTGGCATCATTCCGTTTTAATATTCACTTTCAGAAATTTTAAGCTTACATGTTTTCTCTCAGGTTAAACCCCTATGGGCCATCCGAAACAAGCAGGTCCCTACGACAATTATAGGTTTGCCTAATTGTACTTAAAATCTGGTCAAGAAAAATTATGTTTTTATAACATGCTTTTGACTTAAATGCTTATGATTTTAATTTTATTTCTGACAAGCCCAAGTGCACATTTACTGAGTGTCACAAAATCACTCAAATGTGACAAACGTGATCTATTATGTTGAAACATTAACTCAGGGTTGGCAGCGAAATAGAGCTTTATGGTTTGGAAACTTTCAAAGTGAGGAGTAGGTGTCATAATGGGGTTTGTTTTACATTTCAGGTGCTGCATGTCGATTGTTGCAGAACATGTTAGGATTCCCCTCAGTTTTTACAGGCGGTCTAGCAGCAAATGTTTATTTTGCAATCACTGAAACTGAATATAATGCCCAAGTTTGTTTCTATTTCAGATATACACTGGCAGGGGGTCCAACTAAGGTAAGCTATCCAGCAAGAAAGGGTACATGCAGGCTCAGGCTATTTAAAAGTCATATTGTTCTTATCTAAACGTGTACGATACAAATTTAGTAATTATGTTTGGTTTGCCAGGTATTCTTTATTGATAATGAATCTCCGGCGTTTTGAGGAAAACTTCAGTTATTTAGCTAATTCGTCACTTGCCATGTTCATATTTTATTCATTATTGCATGGGTTTTTTTGCTGAATATTTGGCTTAGAATATGAACCGCTACTCAGAGAGACATGTACGGTTACATGCTCTGAAACATGCACTGAGTGGTAACCTTTAATTCATTTGGGCTAATACAGCCTTTGTGAAAATTCTACAGACAAACGTGTGCAATATGGACAATAGTACTTCCATATGTATACAGGTTAGGCAGTGACAGGCTAGCTTATGGAGAGTAAAGAGTTCGGACTGCAGAATAGGGTAATGACTATCTAGAAATGGTATGGTACTAGTATTTTCTGCAACACACAAGTATACCAGCAAGTTTAACCTTTTATTTGTGAAAACAACACATGGGAAGGCAGGTTGGTGGTGAACCATTACACGTCTTTAAGCAGTGAACGCAGTACCGAATGTTTACCAAATAAAGGTCCTCAAATAAGTAACATTACAAAAGATGAGCATATATAGGCTTAAGATTCCCAACGAGGGGATGTGGCATTTCAAATAATATCATATTCAGCTACTATTTTCTGTGCTAAAACTGTTATATTAAAGGAACCAAAATCCCTTGCTCAAGCCAGTGCAAACTGCCATCTTGGGAGCATCTAACATGCCTTTTCCCAAGGGAAGCAGAAGAAAGGTTGCCTGGCTCGGCAGAAATATAGACTATAAAGCCCTACACAGACTGAACCCTCCATGGGTCATCATATAATAATCATAAAATGATACTTGCCATTTTTAAAGACAATCTATTATATAAACCCTCCATAGATAATAAAACTTCTATCCAAATGATATGTCTCCCTGGCTAGAGATCTTACTTGCCTGATTCCCCCACCTGTGCTCTGTAACCCCTTAAAGGCTTTGAACCCTGTTCAAACTCATCTTGCAGGCAGTTAGCAAAGGGCCCTGCCTGCGATGAAGCATGCACCTTCCAGGTAAAAAAACCAAAGCCATTTGTCACTTGACCTTGTCCCTGATTTTTTTTCATACCATACTATATCACTACATATGGCAAACATGAATTGATTCAACCTTTGGGCAAAAACCTGAAGCCAGCACTAATGCAGTATCCTTTTCAGAGGGAGGACGCAACCATATCCTTGATTACTAACAGAACACAGACATGATATTGACCAATGGCAGTGATTTTTAAAACTTGTGAAGAAAAAAAAATGTTAAATTTCGGATTTTTGCCACATGTGTCCACTCACTAGGAGGAAAAACGACAGACAGGCTGGTGGGGCACCTGTTACCTCTTTCCTGACATTCCAATAGGGTGTAGCACTTTGTCTCTGCTTACTTGATCTTGGCTGAGAACCACCCCTCTCCCAGCAGTCAGAATATGCAAAACCGTACGTGCGTGCTTTACACAAATGGGGCCTGGTTTCATATTTTCTCACCAGACAGTTTTGTGAAAACAACAAACGAGAAAAAAAGTTGGTGGTGAGCCGTTAAATGTCTTTAAGGGGTGAAAGCAGTACCAAATGTGCACGAAATAAAGATGAAATAAGTAATATTAGCAAAAGGTGAGCATATAAAGGGTCGATATTCCTAACCAGGGGACGTGGCATTTTAAATAATGTCATATTCAGCAACAATATTCTCTGCTAAAACTATAATATTAAGGTGGAAGCTGAGAAGCTAGTGCACAGTGAGACTGGCAGCTTTGGATCACAACTACCCATTTTATTTTTTCACAAGTACATTAAACTTATACATTTTCTGATTATTACAAAGCCATAGATTTGTATCCATAGAGTGTTTTTGCAGGATTGGAAATTTTTTGAGATTTTATAGCATTCTTTCTGACTTGGTAGGATTTTAACATTTTACACGTAGAAGTCACACAATTTTTTCCCCAGTTGAAATCAGAAGAAATTGAAAATATATATCCATGTCCACGATCGAATTCAATGGTGAATCCCGAAATAGCAAAAATAAAAAGTTATAAAGTTTTTAATTTAGTCCTGACAGGTTGTTCACTTTCCTTCTATAAATTGGTCCAAAAGTCACGGAAGGGGTTGGCAGAAAAAACGAATTCCTGGGAACCGTTCCTGGATATGATATTTTTCTTTTAATGTCCATAGATTTTAATGTGATAGGGCAGTTTGTACGTTTGTGAGGCAAGATACAAGGCACAGGTTGAGCAAAACACAGTCTCGAGAAAATCGCATTGAAAGAAAAAGTTGCCAATTCGTATGCACTTATGGCTGTTAAATGACACATACTCTTTCCTTTCATTCTGTGTTTTAGGTATTGTGTGAAATAAACTTGTAGCTTTACCTCTGTGATGTTGTCATTGAACAAAAGTATATTTTGTGGCTTAAATCTCGACCTTTTTGAGTTGGGAACACCACATTTGGCTTGTTTGGGTGTGGGTTCCAATTCGACTGTCCATATTTGGGGAGCAGTAGGTGGATTGTGGAAATTTGTCTTTATATCAGTAGAGAATTTCAAAGTAATCGGAACAATGGTAGTGATTAGTGTGAACTGGCCCATTCTTATATCCATGGCTAATGGGTTCCTGTGAGTGACCCTTGTAAATGGCTTAATTGGTTTTCCAGGGATCATGGACTAATGACTGTGCAAACAATGACATGGTTCATTATCATGCCCATGCAAACAAACCCATGTGCCTGGCACTGCTTAAACTTTTCATTGTAAACAAAAGTTTTGAGATCAATTGTCTCAAATAAATTTAATGTTCACACATCTGAGTTTTTGGGAGCATTTAGTCCAAGTATCAGACTATCCAAAAATATGAAAAAGTGATTAGAGGTTATCCAAAGGTGCCAGCTTCAGATCTGCCACCTTAATAGCACCGAAAAAAAACCCTTGCCCAAGCGAGTGCAAACTGCCGTCTCCGGAACAACTGACATGCCTTTTCCCAATGGAAGGAGGAGAAAAGTTGCCTGGTTTGGCAGAAAAAAAGGATTATAAATCCCTACACAGGCTAAAGCCACCCATGGACTGAACCTTCCAAAGGTCATCATTTAAAATTCATAAACCAATACCTAGCTATAGCTATATTTTTCCACTACATTTGAAATACAATAACCATGAATATATCAATATAGTGAAGCATGACTTGTGTGATCTCACTGATGTGAAAGTATACACCTTACCATAGCAGTAACTGAGCGATATTAAACATTGAGGCAGGAAGAACATGGAAAGAATCAGTGGAAACACACTACTACTACTTTTTTTACTACTATTATCACTAATGATAATAATAATAACAATTATAAGGAAACAACACAGAAAATATGCTCAGTAACTACCACGAATCATGCTAGTTCTGAAAACATACCAAAAGACAAACAATCAATAAACTGCTATTTAACAGATAGACGAAAATTTTGTTCAACAATGTCTAAGTTCTTGTCCTTCCAGTTCATGATCCATTGTCCGGACATCTATCAGGCCAAAGCTCATCTCTCAAAATTTATTTATTTAAGTCTGGCTAGAGCAGCTCTTGCCCTAGGTCCATCGAGTCGAAACAAGTTTTCATTTCTACTGTCTATGAATGGGTGTCTCCCCATGTGTACCCCAAGCAATCCTGCGAATTTTTGGACTTATCTGACAATGTTCACTTGGGATTTATGGGCTGGCAGTTGACCATGAACTATCACATCCTGTGTAGCATTTCAGAGTAGACTATTACTGTCCTTTACATTTTATTTAGGAGTTTTTTCAGGAGACTGACGATGACATGTCGCAGCTGGCATGCAGGATCAACTAGTTCAGACTAGCAGCTTTACATGACAAACAGAGTTGCTTTGATCCTCGGAATTTTGCTATCCCGAATTCCTTTCAAAACTGTCGTCACCCCAGAAATATACATGTCCCTGGTCCTTGCCCACTGTTGCAGCTAATACACAATGGAATGGCCCAAGATCCATGCCACTGGATTTTCTACAAACAAAAAAAATCCAATCAAGAGAACTGCATCTTTTTTTTCTTCTGAACATTCGCTTACAATGTTGCCTGCTAAGACAGACTAAGTAATGCTATCGTTACAGTGTGGGTGCTCCACAGAGTCTGCCGAACCACTACTGGCCGGTTGTCTTTCATCCTTCTGTGACGGAAAACGTTCACAACCTCTGATAGGTCAGTGGCTTTTAACCTGCACTGACCTCTGGAATAGTGACGCTATTTTCCCTCTAGTTTGTAACCTGGCAATTATAGGATCAGCAAGTTGCAATTAAGACTGGAATGCAGATAGTTAAGTCAGTTATTATATAAGTGTAATTTTCAGTAGCAGTAGTTAGCACTTGTGTATACAGTAGTACATGCCATTAGCAACCCCAATGGTCTGTGACCACCTGGTCAAAACGACCATTTTCCCATTCAAGGACGTTTTTCTAATGTTAAATGTACTGTTGTGAGCGACCACCTGCAGAAAGCGACCTGCGACAGCGAATATTTGGCAAAACACACCGCAAATGACCGCTTTTTGACGAGGCTGTTGATGTCAAACAGACACAAACAAATTTTCCCCATATATATGACGAAATGTAACTGGCATTCATTCAATTATCGTAATTTCTCTGTGTATCAAACTTTATTTCAAATAATCCGGATAACTGTGAAGTGCATCGCTATTTGAAACACACCAAGTTATTTCTTTTTTGCGCTGAAGTTGGACTAGCCTGTTGTGCTGTCTACTACCAAGCCTTTGTTTTGCATAAAAACAATTGAACGGTCGCAAAAGTATTATGAATACATTACTTACTATCTAGACCTGAACCTACATGCTCAATTATGTCCAGGTTATTCTTGATAGTTAGAAACCAATTAAAATACGCTCTTGGTATCTTACAAGTGCACACTTAAATTCGCCATTTGTAGTTTGCATTCAGGTACAAATTACTTCATGGAACTTTGGTGAACTCAGGAGAACTCTGGAGTGACACTTGTGGTCCGACATTTGTCAAGTCTAACCTAAACACAGATACACACGTGGTGTTGTGTTGCCCTTTATGTTATATTCGATTACATTGAAATTATTACAGGTCTTAAATTCAGCATTACTTCCATCATACTTAACAGCCGCAATGTGTTGTTTGCTTATACTGTAGCTCTTTTAACTCCTGCCAGCATCTTTTTAAGCCAAAAAATATGTGGGGTCCGCCAATGAATTCAGTTTTTGAACATAGGTCAGAGCTGAGAAATGGGATATATTATCTTAGCTGCCATTCTTCTCAAAGAGAGAAAGGCAATGATGCCACGATTTTACTTTCATCAATAGGCAATTTGATTGATATACTGTAATAAACATACACAAACTCTGAAAAGGATTGTATTGCCCCTGTATATGATGACAGTGTCTTGGGAGCTAAAGTACTGGCTAACAAGGACTGAATTTCCTCATTTATCTGAGCGGTAGTTAATGAGCAATGGGCGCCACCTGTGTATCTGCTTGTGGTGCCCTGGATCTGAATCTCTGCCACTGGAAACAAGATAATGCATCGCAAATCACGTTTGCTTTGCCAGGTTCATGTCTTGAAATGGCTGCCACCACTAGCCAACGCATTAATCCAATAATCTGTGAGCATGAGCATGACTTTTTGTTAACAATCAAAACCACTGCTTTATTGTCACGATGAAAAACCTATCATTGAGCTTGTGAGTTTCCACCCCCAACAAACATGGTTGGAATGAGCTCCAGACATGCAACTAAATTAACTGCCCCAACCCCTGCAGTTTGCCAAGAACAGTTAAACCACACCCCTTTTAGATATGCTGCAAAGCCTAATAACATGTTTGAGTCCGTCCATAGGTGCAATCAGGGAATGACCATTCCCCTGGCAGTATCATACAGGTGCCATTAAAATTCTCAACCAAATGAACCAAGTTGCGATATCTGCTTTAGCAGACACCAACATTTTTAACTTCTTGATTTGTTGCGTGCTAGCGCTAACAGATACTGAAGCAAGGCCTTCCCCCTGCCACCACACTGCATAGGAAGTTAAGATAGCCCAACAAACTTTGCAGTTCGGGGGGGGGGAGGGTTACTCGTTAATTTCAGTGCACTTTTCAAACATACATTACATTCTGTCAGTTTCTCCCCTGGTATCCTCACTTGCTGCAACTCCATGTCGATTTCTAGACCCAAGAAAACAATCTGCCTACATGGCAACACTGTCTACTGTTCCACTTTGTATCTGCACAATTGACGGTAAAAAGTCAGAGCTTGATGACAAATATGACTGTTAGCAGGACCGGCAAACAAAATCGTCTGCATAATGTTTTGTATTATTGCATTTATTCCATTCATCCCTAGACCCATTTCACAAAAGTGCTGAAACTTCCGCAGATGCTGGGGCTTGATCGACAGCCCATGGGAGCACATAAATCCAATCAAAAAAAAAAATTCTTCCAAAGTAAAGCCTAGCAAGTCAAAGTCTAATTTATTCACTGGTAGCAATTTGAATGCTCTAGAAATATCTGTTTTTGAAACCAATGAATTTGTCCCAAGTTTTGCAATCATAGCCACTGCATTGTCAAATTTTGCGTATTGTACCTTGGCATAACTGTCTGAAATATGATCATTCACTGATTCACCTTGCAGGAATGACAGATGATGGATTAGGCTAAAGATTCCTGCTCATTTTTTGGGACAAAAGATAGTGGTGAACACCGCAAGTTTGGTCGGAGTGGAGTATCAAAAGGGCCTGCAACTCTGCCTAAGTTTACTTCCTCCTCATATTTATTTTTTTTTTGCCTGGCGACTTGCACATTATCGCCAACAGATTTCGTATTTGAACATGTAGATTCCTGTCTGGGACGCTCATATCCTGAACGGAATCCTTCTGCAAAACCCACTTTTAATTTTTCGGCCATGGCCTTGTTTGGAATAAAGCCTTAGTAATATATTGAGCCTGTCTATTTTGGTGGGACTGTTGCCTTTCTTTGGTATCTAAATGTTAGAGCTGTGGACAGTCAAGGAAGAAACTGTGATATTGCCCGTGGTTTGCTCTGCTAGAGATCGCACCCTTAGGGGGGTGAACACTGTAAACTCTGTCACAATTTGTTGAATGCCCAGTATATCCATACTGGCATACCATTTGTGCCTTGTGGCCCCCTGGAAAGGGCTGAAGTTGCCCAGCATTTGTACCAGTTTTTTCGCTCCCCGATTGAACTCGGTTGTGCCTGTCCTGTTGTAGTCCAGCTGGGATCAGGACAAAATAGTATAATTCCCCATCAAGTAATTGAGAACAAGAGATGGGCAGTGTAAAAGCTTATAGCAAGTAAGGGACAAGGCAGAGAATGATAGGTTGGCATGGATGCTAGGATTGAAGGGCGATTTTCCAGGAAGTAGAGTTGGTTTAGAGTCAGTGAAAGGCGTCTTGGTGCAGTGCTGGGAGAGTAGGAATAATATCTTAGGATAAGTCACAGAAGAGAATAGAGGACAAACTCAGCAACGGAAGGGAGAAGGTAGCCCTTATTAGGGCTCCCATGACCCTGCCAGGTGGCATCATCAGCAGGGGCTGTGGGCATGCCAAGCACAAAGTTTCGACAGTGGGATAGGGCTTGCTCTTTTTTTTCCGTACTAAAGGCCACCTGACTAGCTACTAAGCTAGCCAGGACTGCGGCAGATAAGGGGAGTGCCACAGAATATTAATTGGAAAGTTTTGTTGAGGTACAAGGAGTTTTTCATACGGAATTCGTTATCATGCTCAAGTGCCCCTCTTGTGCCTGGTGCTGCTTGCAAAACAACAGTAAAAGCATTGTCCTGGGTGTTGCTCCAAATATATTTGCATGTGAACAAACATGGAGTCGGTCCACTTTTGTATTGTTATAATTTCTTTTTCTGTGGGACACTCTCCCATCTCTGGCAGGCAACATAGTGTGGGGTGAAATGGTAAATGCAGGATGATTCAAGTGAAATCCTGTTCTGTCACTCTATGGGCACATCACCCGGATCTAGCCTACCCTCTGCCTGCCTGGGTTGTATGAAGAGTTTTGAATTTAACTCACACGGACCCTGTGCATGCCTCCATGTTTCTAGCTGTGCCTCTGAAACCATGTTGAGACTTGGGCTTGCCTTGATACTGTCTGGCGAGACCCTCTTTGCTTTGGACAGGACCACTCTGGTCCCAGATTTTTGAATCCTTTTTCTTGTATTCCATTTGGGCAGTATGGTCAAGAGCCCTTGCAGCATATTGCTAAACAATTTTGATTCAATACTATCGACTGTTTTTTTCCCCCACTGTTTGGTTCTAAGAACTTGTTACGAAAAAGAAATTTTAAAGTTGGGATTTTTGCAAATGTATCCACTCACTACGATGGAAAACAGCAAACTGGCTTGGGTACGCTACTGTTCCTCATTCCTGACATCCCCATAGGGTGTTTCATTTTTCTGCCCACTTACTCGATCTTGGCTGACAACCATCCCATCCATCAGTGGTCAGAAACAGGCAAATTTATGCGTCCATGGTTTCCACCACTGGGGTTTGGGGTTTTTTTTTACACTTGCTAGACAGTTTGTTTTAACTGCATAAAAATCTCAACAAAGTCTAAATGGTGCTCTTAATAGGCTAGTTCTGGGGAATCACAGCTTTAAGATTTTACCGATATTTCCTTGGTATTTGCTATGGGTATAACTCTGCTACATATGCATACTGCCTAAAAATGTGTCCCAAATCAGTGGAGACCTTGTACTTTTTGATTCTCACGAAAGTCTAACTGGCAAAAAGTAACTGGTATTTTACCTGCATAGTGGCTAGGTATGGACTTATCAGGCACTTTCATGCGATCCAACAAGGACTGAAAGTATGTAACATGGTAACAACATAGGGATGATGAATGGGTGTCACCTCAGCTATACGAACTGTGCTGCTGTAGTGAGCTGCATGTAACTCGAGAATACAAACTGAATGAAATTATCTGCTACATGGAACAATCAGTGGTCACCCAAAGGTAGCTTCGGAAACATGGGTGATAAACAAGGCCAACAGCATCAAAGTGTCAGGTTGGCTTCGGAGACTACACATGTAGGATTAGTCACAGATGAAACTGAACTTGTTCTTGCTGTAATTGAGGCACTATCAAATGATAAAGTAGTAAAGAAGCTCAAGCAAGTGCTGAGTTCAAACATAAAAGTACTTTTAAAGGCAATCAGTGATTTAATTTACCAGAAATATAGAAAGGAAACAAAGTTGAACCTAGAGCAAAAGAGGAAACTATGTCTAAAAATGTCAAAATGGGGATGCCCTTGTCATTAAAGGTGAAATTGCAAGCACTAATTACGGTAAAATGATCAATGTTGTGGCCCTAACTTCATGGATACACTTTTTTTGATCTATTTGTGTTGTCGCTAGTCCAATCATAACTCAGAATAGGCACTTTTGTGAGGTTTGAAGTTGGGCATTCAGGCTGAACATTTTCTCAACCCGGCCAGCTATTGTGGGCTCTGGCGCGATGTCACATCTGTCTACCTGCGCAAGTGGGTCATTCATTTCACTGTTGCGATGCATAATTGGGCGGCTTTGCCTCAGCTATTATAAAGCTATTATGAGCTATCGTAACTATAGCATCATAGTCTACAAAAACAAAATAGGAACGTCCCATAATAAGTAAAAAATAAATTGCACAAAACAGCTATGTCCACATTTTTGCACTCAATTACCTCACAGTGGCAGCAATGTTCCTGAAACATATTAGGGGGATAAATGACATCGTGAGTATTATGGTTTTCATCGTAACGCCACCTAGTGAACAAGATTTTTAGCCCTTCCACAAAGAACATTCCTGCAGCCTGTCAGCAAGTCAAAAGAACGGTTTGGGAGAAGTCGAAAGTAGCAAAAACACTGAAAAAATCACGAAAAAAAATGAAAACTGTGCAGAGCAACCTCATGAAAAATTCAAGAACTGGGATTCCCCAGGAGTGTTTCAGTGTAATTTTGAAGTAATTGGGTGAGCGTTTTTTGGAGAAGATTTTTGAAGCCCCCCCCCCCCCCAAGAAGAAATTCATATAAAGTCACTACTGAACTTGTACTATACAAATTTAGTAATTATTTTTAGTATGATTGGTATTTTTCTTTCACAATGAAGCTCTGCATTTATAAACAAACCATCATGTATACATACTTGTTCAGGGGTAAGTCAAATTGTTCTCATCGGAACTTGTACTATACAAATTTAGTAACTTTGTTTGGTATGTAGTTCTAGACAAAAAGACACAAATCCAATTATGTTAGCTTTGAACCATTGATGCTTGGTGGATAGGTTTGTACAGGCTGGTCCCCGATCTAAGATTTTCAAGCATACCTTAATTCCAGGAAACGTCTTTAGTCTAGCAACGATTTTGGACTAGTTTTAGTTCTTCTTATTGTTAATTTTGTTGCTCGATGGACTTATCAGTGACGTATCAGGATAATGTTTGAGGACATGATTATAGGTAAATGGAAAGAAAGGCGTTGTAAATCACTTAAAATTCCGAAAATCAAATCATGAACAGTGTGAACAGCAGTTCAGCGTTACCTTCGAGCGTTCACATTTAGATTGCCGGATACAAATTATTGATTACATGCTGCCAAATCTGTTGGACCAAGATAGTTATGTTAACGCCAAAAAAAATGATTAGAAATGGAAGATTTTTGGATCAAAAGACATAATCCAACTTTTTCCTTTGGACGCAATCACAGACGTTTAGGCTTCAGTGATGTTAGGAATTTTGACTCTTCAACTGACTGATAGGAGTCACACACCTTTTCATAATATTCACGCCGATATTCAAGAAGAAGACCTCATGGAAAAAGAAAATCACAGAAAAAACAGGAAATTTAGAAATGCGGATACAAATGACCTTGTTAAAAATTTACTACAGGCGTTCTCTAATGGCGTTGGTCAATTACATATAACCCTTAAAGCACTACCATTTCGAGATATAACCAGAATCAATAAATATTTTGGTCTTACTTGTTTATTCTGAACACGCATTTCCGATTTTTTTTTGGTGAAATTGTATATGCTTACACAACAGCTATTCTCAAACCAGATTCCAATCAGGAAAAAATGTATCAAATCTTTGCAGCGTTCCTTTCAAACACAAAATTATTAACTCATTGAATATTTAGGCCCTTTTCAAACTGAAATTTGTTCGTAACATGATTCCCAAGGAATGCAAAAAAAAAAAAAAAATATCCCCCCATTTATTCCCTTTAAATATGGCAATAATATTGGAAAAAGTATCATGATTTACAAGAAATCTTTAGCCTCAATTACTCTTGGGGATATCGCAGCGAATAAAAATTGTGACTGTATGTCTAATAGTAAATATTCTAAATATGTTGATACATACCACAAACATATATTTACAGTTAATTTGAGTATAATATAAAATTTAGTTTTAAAAGAATTGATGAAAAAAGGTATACAATTTTGGATATGTCCTAAGTTTTACATTGACAGTATTTTTCAGGATACATGTGATGCATTTAATTTCTTCTATATGAAAAGGGCAAAGAAAGAAAAATAATGGAATTTCAGAAATTTGAAGGATAGTTATCAAACTCCAAAAGAGTCTTTAGAAACAGAATTTATAGTTACAAATCCCACATTTAGAATTTCACTATGGTAAATTTAAAACAGCCCAAAGTTTCCAAAGCAGTCAAAGAACTACAAGAAAGATTCGTAATCAATAACATTGATAACGCAGGTAACAAATTTAGGATCATCAGCAATAAATGTATTTGGATGTTTTGAAAAATGAACTTGGTATAAACAATATTTCAGACATAAGAGGACATGACCTGTATAAATTACACAAGCAATTCATTAATAATTTGATAGATATACATAAAAATGAGATGAAATGGAATTTTAATATCAATATTTCGAAAAAGGACTCCTCTATTCCACTTTTGTTCTGGATACCCATATTACATAAAACCTTTTAAAAATCTAGATTCGTAGCTGATCCTTCAAAAGGTACAACAGAACAATTATCAAAGGAAGTATCATTGTGTTAGACGGCAAATAGGAATCATTCCCGTAAATATTGTAATACAATTTCTAGAAACTGTGAAAGAAATAGCTTTTAGAGTATTAGCAATTCTTCCCAGTTTGTATCGAAAATGATTGATTTAAAAGCAAAAAAAAAAAAAAAAAAAAAAAAAAAAAAGTTTTGCTTTTTCTACACTCTACACAGATATACCCATATATGAAGTCAAAGTTTCTCTTTCAGAATTAATAAGCAAAATGTTCGAACATAATGGTAAACGATACATATATATCACTTCATATATAAAGAGAACATATTGGTCACACAATAAATATTTAAAAGGTAACGTTAAATGTTACATTGTTGTAACTTTGATGAATGCTATAAAATTTCTTTTGGATAATACTTTTGTAAAATGCAGACCATTGTTTTTTTAACAAATTAAATGTATTCCAATGGGAAGCAACTGCTTCCCTTTACTTGCAAATTTATATGTAACCTAGCTTGAATTTAAGTATATGATAAAGTGATAAAAGGGGGCTTTCAAATGGCTACAAAATTATCAAATAATGCAAGATATGTTGATGATACTGCCTGTATAAATGTTCAAAATTTCTGCAAAATTGCTAAAGAAATTTCCCAAAAATATTCCATTGGAAGGCTACAATTCAGATGGTTTCAGAGATGTATTCCTGGACTTGAATATTCGGGTCACTACTGACAGGTTTTGTATTAAAGTCTCTTCCAAAATTGATGAGTTTTACTTTGAAGTAGTTAACAGTCCTTTCCCGGACGTAAATATTTCGGAAACGATTGGACATAATACATTTTTGTCTCAAAGTTTGAGATTTGGTAGTGTTTGTTCTAAATTTCAGGACTTTACATCTAGAACCAAATTTGTTGACAATAAACTTGAGTCGAAAGCATTCAAAGATGTGATTTTTAACAAATATTTCTATAAATATTGCTGTTAATATCCAGGGATGGTTAGAAAGTTTGGCTTCAATAATTTTAAAGATTTTAGGCTTGCCTGATCATTTTGCTGTAAATATCCAGGGATTGTTAGAAAGTTTGGCTTCAATAATTTTAGAGATTTTAGACTTGACTGTTTTGCTACTTAATTTTATCTTTTGGCATCAATCTGTTTTAGTATTCATCTTTCAGACATTTTAGGCTAGCTTGTTTTCTGTTAGGTGAAAACCCCAGGGACTATCGGTAGCAAGTAACGGCCTACGACGGTTACAAGCTTGCCTAAAAGTACTTAATATCTGGTTAAGAAAAAATATATTTTGATTACATCTCTTGACATAAAGTACTAATGACTTTCATTCTTTTCTGACTTGCCCTACAAATGTTGCGGTTAATACTTCAAAGATTATAAGAAAATTCGGCTACAATAATTCTATCGATTTGAGACTTGCCTGTTTTGCAACTTAATTGTATCTTTTGGCATCATTAAATTTTAATATTCACTTTCAGACATTTTAGCCTTACATGTTTTCTGTCGGGTTGAACCCCTAGGGGCTATCAGTAGCAAGCAGCGACAATAGTTACAAGTTTGCCTCATTGTACTTAGAATCTGGATAAGAAAAATTATATTTGCTAACATGTTTTTGACTTAAATGCTGATGACTTTCATTCTTTTCTCACTTGTGTTGAAACATTGACTGAGGGTTGGCAGTGAACTGAAGCTTTATTGTTTGGAGACTCTCAAAGTGCAGAGTAGGTGTCATCATGAGGTTTGTTTTAAATTTCCGGAGCAGGATGTCTATTGTTGCAGTACTTGTTAGGATTTCCCTCGGTATGTATGGGTCGTCTGGCTGCATCTGTTTATCTCACAATCACTGGGACTGAATACAATGCTCCAGTTTGTTTCTACTTCAGTTATACACTGGCAGCTGGTTTAACTAAGATAGGCTATCCAGCCAGAAGGGGTACATGCTGGTTCAGATGTTTAACTAGGATCAGCTATTTAGCAAGAAATGGTATATACTGGTTTAAGGGTAAATCAAATTGTTTTTATCGGAACTTGTACTATACAAATTTAATAATTTTGTTAGGTTTGACAAGTACTCTTCTTTCAAAATGAAGGTTTGCATTCATAAGCAAAACGTCACGTATTTAGCTAATTCATCATTTGCCATGTTCATATTTATTCATTATTATGTGGGTATTCTTTGTTGAATATTTAGCTTAGACAAGGAACTGCTACTCAGAGAGACATGTACTGGTGTAGGCTCCGAAACATTTTCTGGGTAGCTTCCCACTGAAGACCCTTTAATTTATTTGGGCTGATACAACCTATGTCAAACTTCTACAAAGAACGTGCGCAATATTGACAATACTACCTCCATATGTATATAGGTTAGACAGTGACAGGTTAGCCTATGGAGAGTAAAGTGTTGGGACTGCAATATAGGGTAATGACTACCGGGAAATGGTTCTGGATGAAAAGTCACAAATACAAATATATAGATATCCAATGAATTGAGATGTTATATCTATGATGTATTAAGTATGTAGACCTGACAACTGCAACTGATATTTTATAAAATGCATGTATAAGGCAAGATATTCCGTTTAGTTGCAAGTTGCTGGCATCAAATCGATTTAAACTACTAATAACGTTTGTTTATACCTATCATAAGTCACGAGAGAGATGTGTTCCTTCGTACGCAATTTCGTTTTCTGATATATAAAAATATCATAAAGTTGTTGGTATATCTACCTTGAACTTCTTGATTTTGACCTGATTATTTGATGACTGAAGGTTTTTGATAATGGGTAGTTCTTGATAACTGGGATTTTTTGGTGCAGCTTTTCTAATATTGTTGTGCATGTGCTGTCAACATCTATATTTTGCGTGACAGTCATTACTTCCACGTTGTCAATATGACACCTTATCTTCTGTCAATGTTCAATGTATTGCTTGATAGGTATTCAAGTCTTCCAGCTATATCTGGTAATGTTCATGCAGATGGACTTGTCAAGATTTTGACAGCATTCAGCTTGGACCCCATTACGACTATAATATTTACACGTAATGGTCTCAGTACTATTTGGTTCTCCTGTCGCGTCTGTGAGCTCAGTGTACAGGAATAGAACATAGGTGGGTTACAACGTTTTTGTGATATTAATGAATCTGGAACACTATAAAAACACACCTCTATTATATGAATTAACATTCAATCTTGCGGTAATTACTTGTATATGCGTCCACTTCGGCAATGTTCGGGATTTTTACCGGAGGTGACATCATTTGGGACAACCCTGACTTTTTCTTAACCTTCTACCATCGCCATTTTCGAAATAAGATATGTGTCATTTTGGGGTTTTTGCCACCACAACATAGACAATTGTTTGTCTTTTGGATACACAAATTTATCTGGCTTGAAGATTGAGAAGGATGTCTTGTTTGTTTGTTTTCCAAAACACATTTACCAACTGACAAATGAACCAAAAACGCTTGCGGTTCTTGAAAGACCAGTCGACTGTTAGCTCCATGTGCGAAAATGTAAATTTCTGGCTTGCCTTCAACACTGAAGTTAACATGTGATGCACCTCCTTTGGTAACTCCACAGCACAGACGACCAGGCATGAATTCACATTTTTGCTTGTGGTTCAGCTTTTGCAAAGGGCAGGAGCATGGACTTGAGAGTTATCCATGATCATTTAAGTTGTGAACAGAAGTTGTTTCATTCCATTTCATGACCATTTCATGATGTTAAAATGAAGTTCCCCTAAAAAATTAAGTACATAAAATGTAATGGGTGCACAGTTTAGTGAGTATATAGTCAAACATGGACGTCACGAAATGTGACATTAGTGTACTTAAATTTGGGCCTAGAAGCTAGAGGGAGTTTTTTGCTGCTGAACAAGTACTGACTTCATGGATCATATCAACTCAGGGTGCATATTTTTGTATTGAAAGTGGTTCGAATTTTGAGGCACACGTGGGTTGCTTGGCTGTGAACACATGCTGAAAGTGTTGATAAGGGTGACGTTCTTGGACACTTATTTCCTAGTTTGAGGCCGCACAGAGTTGTGTTTGTCAATGCTGGAAGACATCTATTTGTAAAAATCTTCACTTACATAGGCACCAAAATTGCTTAGAAAAATAACTACGGATTCAAAATCAGCTGTAAAGAAATATTGTACAGCACTAAGGGTGATTTATGTTGACCCAGTCAGATACTATGTGTGTTGAAAAAAAAAAAACCTTTTAAACCAAGTGGAGATAACTAAAAACCTGTAGGTCAGGGAGACACGCATTGAGGTCTTTGATAGACCACTATCATGGGTGTCACGCTACATAAATACATAACAGTTATAAAAGAAGTGATCATGTTCACACATATTCGTATTTGTCTATCTATTTAATTATTGATATTCATAGACACAAGTTGGAAGTACGATTACATATATAACATCAGAAATTGTACATAACTCATCATAGTCCTGCATAAATATATTTTTAGAAACAGTAACAAAATCAACCGTGGGTATGTACCTTCTCTAAGATTATGTCAGGTGTATGTATTTAAAATGCAAATAATTTCAGTTCCTAAACATTTTTAGCATATGCATGGTGTTTATATGTAAAGAAGAATTGTTGATTGATATCGGTCAGCTTATTCCACATAAAACTGAAAACTGAACTTTATTGTTATTGCGACCAACTGTGCAATCTCTTTGAATCTGATAAGCTTTATAAACAAAATTCATTATGTGCCTAGGGAAAGCCCTATTTGCGTATCACTGTATGATGTTTGTGGGGTTTAATTCCATGACCTAAGGTAGATATCATCATATATATGGCAAATTCGGCAAAAACATTTGATATATGAACCACGGCTACGACCCACATTCGGGGATGTGTCTCAACGGACTATTTGAAAATCTTTGCACCTTTCCTCTGAACTGTTTTCTTGGGGAGTCTGAGGGTGTTCTCCTCTTGACAAACTTTGAAAACATTAAGGGTCCAGCATACTGCATTAAAGAGCATCTATTTTACTACAAAGGCTTGCAGTGTTAATTGATAATTGTCAATTATACTGGGAGGTAATTGAGTTTTGAATGGAATACAATTAATAACTTTCCCCTCAGGCAAGCGTTTGTCCACATATTATCTGCTTAGTTAATTTTTCCGGTGCTGCCACCTTGTGTTTCTTGCGTAGCCACGTATTTAGTCGTTCTACCTAGTTCAAGCTGGCTTCCGTTTTTATTGTTTTTTAAATTTAATCAAATGTGTGCAAGCGCTAAATCTATTTATAAAGGAACTGGTCGGGATACTTGCCCCTTTCTCGTTTTGACTTGGCTAGGGACTGGACACATCCACGTATTCACCGGCTCTTCATGTCCGGCTTAATATTGTTCTTGGGAGTTTTATGCTATATACAATCTCACATTTGTCGGTTTCGTATTTATTTGTGAATTTATTGCCGTGCGGTGCATTTTGCCATAGAAAATTATTATTTTTGAGGCTGGATTAGCGTTTCACTCATGTTGGCAGTCTTATGCCCGTGTGTTACATTTCTGGTGTATGGACGGTATGTCAGGCCATAAAACTTCCATGAGTATTTAATATTGCGTGTATGCGCTTATTAAAGAAATTTGGCGCGTATAGTCATATGTATGCTTGCCACGCCCAAGATATGAAAGTTTCCCTTCTTGAAAAGTTATCATTATATGTATACTCATAGACGCTACTAGACCGGAAATTTAGCATTCTATTACTTGAAAGCACCTTTAAGGTTTGTATTCAAACCTATTTATATCATATTGAATTTACCACACTGATAACGTAAAGCTAATAAGTCATATTCTTATCAGAAGAGTCGTTTTATTATGAATGTTAAGATTTGTATCAAGAGTACATAAATTTGTCAAGTGACGCCAAAGTTTATATTAAGTACATACATATTGAATGTGGATTGTTAAAACTTCTCGCAATGTAAATGAAACATAATTTGAACGTGTTAAATGTATTTATGCACGCAATTATAGCTTGTGAGCTGTAAGTATATAGTTCAAATGGATAAAGTTATACTTGTTTTACTGGATCCACTGTGTAAATTCAGCGTGTGTAGAAAGGTATTTTCAATCATGATTGTTGATGCGGTAAAGTTGTGCGTAATTTGTACTGAAGCGCAGAAATATCTTCTACGCGAAATCTTGTGTACATTTAATAACTGGAATATAGTTATTACATGATTTAAAGTGGATAAAATGTATTTATACATACGTCAAGTTTAAAGTTGCTTACGTGGATTCAGGTTATGTGTGAAGAATTTAAAGTAGTAATAATCTTTGTACTCGAGTTGGATATATATATATATATATATATATATATATATATATACTTGAAGAGCAAAAACAATTTCTCAGAAGCTTAAGTATTTCATGAAATAAAATATGGGCGACTTAAATATTTGCATATATACCAGTGTATGGAAGTTGCGTATGGAATATCATAGGGAATCAAATTGGGAATTGCATGGTGAAGTGCTTAGAGAAGTGTACGGGGAATACACGGTGAATATGTGTCACCACCCACCAAAAATTGTTCAAAGTGTTAAAGATGAGGAGTCAAACATTGCTGATGCTACCGGTAATGTTCAAAGGGAGATGCATAGCCTGTTCCACTATCTAAGCTCGAAATTGAAGTCGTTAGCGGTGACCTTTTGAAGTATCACGCGTTTATGAAATCTTTTGAATCTAATGTTAAGAGATTTTGTAAAGTTCCCGATTCGAAACTGGCACGTTTACTCCAATACACATCCCATGAAGCACACGTGGCAATCGCCGGTGCTTGTGTGATTTCCGGGCAAGCAGGTTATGACTTGGCACTGAAAACACTCAAGGAGTTGTATGGTTCTAAACATAGAATCACTGAAGACATTGTTAAGTCGCTCCGCAAGGCTAAAAATGTCAAAATTCCACAAGACATGCGCACACTCAGTCATGAGTTGAGAAACTTGTATCACTTGTTGAATAATATTGGATGTTTATCAGAGGTCAATGTCCAAGTTATCATGTTTTATAGTGTTACAAAGCTTCCCAATTTTGCTCAGAATCGTCGGCAGAAAAAAAGTCTAAAATCAAAGCGTCAGTCAGATTGCTATCTAAAGTTGAAAGACTTTGTTGAATTTTCCGAGTTGATTGCCGATGAAATGAGTGATCCGTGGTGTGGAACTGTTGCACGCACTGAGTGTTCACAACAAAGCAAAAGACATGTGACCACTCACATTGCTGTGGATCAACAGCAGAATGCCTCCCCTCTTAAACAAAACAAGAATAAGAGAGGTCATGTTCCCCACACACAGTGTCGGGAAAATTTACGAGGTGGCACGGTTGGTTCTGATTTATGAACTAGCGCTAATACACAGGGGACAGCACGTACAAATCCACCTTGCAAATTGTATAGAGAATCACATTCAATTATGCAATGACCTGACTTTCGTAGTCTTAGTGTGCCTGAAAGATTTACCTTTGTACGCACACGCCATTTGTGTTTTAATTGCCTGAAAGACACGCACACTGTAGGTACTTGCACAAAGTAAAAATCGTTGTTTCGTCTGTCAGAGAAAACATTCAGCGTTTCTGCGTGTTGATAATAATCCAACAATGCAGGCAGCCTCGCATGCGGTCAACACCAGTGACTGCCTCATGCCTATTGCAAAGTCAAGGTCAGTTCACCAGGCCATGTTACCAATGGCTTATGGGTTAATGCAGCCTTGTACAGTTTCTCGAGTTCTAGTTTTGTGACTCAGAAATTGTAAGATCAACTTAAATTATCTGGCCCACTTTATCGTTCAACATTAAAAGCAATGCATGGGAGTTCTCATTCTACATCAAAGCATGTTATAATGCAAGTGTCAAATAATGATGAGGCAATGGCTATGTCAGGTGTGAAAGTTGTACCGGCGATTCCCGTCATGTCTCCACGTGCGTCTGCTTTTAATCAGAGTGATTATCCTCATTAGAGAGATCTCAATATCACACCCAAGCTTGATAATGTAGAAAGTTTACTTCTGATTGCGCAAAACTTAAGTGACATTTTGATACCACTTGAGGTGCACAGGGGATTAGCAGTGGAAAGATTCATGAATCAAATGTTTCACAATATCACACCCAATCTTGATAATGTAGAAATTTTACTTCTGATTGCGCAAGACTTAAGTGACATTTTGATACCACTTGAGGTGCACAAGGGATTAGCAGTGGAAAGATTAATGAATCAAATGTTTCACACACTGTCAGTTGCAATTATAGAAATCACATGGCTGAAACTGAGTAAAAAGTACTTCAATTTGTCACAAGACATTTATCTGGCATATGTTTACGTCAGTCCTCAAGGCTCCTCATATTCCTGTAAGAGGGACGACATTTTCGAAATTTTAGAAGCAGAAATTGCCAAGTACTCCCTACTAGGTCAATGTGTTATCTGTGGAGATTTGAATGCTAGAACTGCCTGTGAGCCAGATTTTGTATCGGATGATAACATGGATAATGTGCCGATACCAAATTATTATATCTGTGACGTCAACTTGAATCGAAACAACATGGATAAAGCTAAGCCAAATGCCCATGGGCAAAAGTTGCTTGAGCTGTGTCGAACCTCTGGCCCCCGTATTTTAAATGGTAGCCTTATAGGAAATAGTTTAGGATATAGCACATGTTACAGTCACACATGTGCCCAAAGTGTTATCGATTATATACTAGCTGACCAGAGTCTTGTACAGAGTTTTGAGTATTTTCATGTTTACAATGCAACCACCTATTCAATCCATTGTATAATATCAACTTGTCTCAGATCAAGTGACTAGGAGTCAACTACAAATGATTCACATGTCAAAATTGTACGTGCCAAGAAATTTTTATGGTAACCTGGGGATGATGACAAGGCCCTACTGACTGATGAAATAAAGCTACAGACAAAAAGTATTCAAAATCAACTGACAGAAAAACACCTGGAACATAGTGAAATTGATAATTTAGTGTTTAACGTAACAAACTTACCGGCTAAGCCAGCTCAGGTTGCAGGAATTAAACATATTTTGACTGGGAAAAGAATCTGCAAGAAATTTTCAAAGAGAAAGAAGAAGTGGTATGACTCGGACTGCAAAGAATTTTATAAAGATCTAAGAAAACTGGCTGCTGCTCTGTGCGATCAGCCATTTAATGTAGGACTACTTCAAAATTACCGATTCAAACGAAAGCAATTAAAAAAACCTAATGAATCGCAAAAAAATCTTTTCAACGTAACTTAATACAACAATTAGAATATCTAGAAGAAAGAGATCCTTCCTCCTTTTGGAAATTATATGATCAATTGAGTAACCAATCAGTTTCTGGACCCGACAATCCCATTGACTCCCACGTATGGTTTGATTACTTCAAAACGCTGCTTAACAGTCTAAATGTTGGGAACAGTCATACCTTGGATGATTTTATCCACAAGAACAAGGAAAAAATTTATAACGAATTGAATTTTAGATTCACAATTATGGAAGTTAAGACTGCTATCAAGGATTTGAAAAGGCACAAATCACTAGGGACAGATGGAGTTTTAAATGAGATGTTTAAAAGGGTATTGAAGTTTTAGCTCCACTCTGCACTTGCCTTTTTAAAAAAATATTGTTTAGCGGCACCTTTCCTGAATCTTGGCGGGACAATATTCCTGCTTCAGTGCACAAGAAAGGAGATTCTTACAATCGAAAGAACTACAGAGGCGTGGCTCTGTCTAGCCACTTTTGTAAACTTTTCTGCAGTCTCATAAATGTCAGATTATATCGCTATTTTGAAGACAATTACATTATACTGCCAGACCAAATTCGTTTTAAGAAAGGTAGCAGAATTGCCGACCATATCTTAACTTTACGAACCCTGATTGACAAATATGCTAACCAATATGTAGGAAAGAAATTGTTTGTATGATTTGTAGACTTCAAATGTGCATCTGATTCAGTATGGCGACAAGCATTATTATCAAGCTACTTTTAAACGACGTGGGTGGGAGTATTTTAGAGATTCTAGCCACAATGTATAGCAGTGTTAAGTATTGTATCAAAGCCAATAATGGGTACACAGAGCCATTCAGGTCCAACATAGGGGTCAAGCAAGGATGTGCACCTAGTCCTTTACTGTTTTAGTTATTTCTGTCAGATCTACCAAAACTTTTTGATAACAGTTGTGATCCAATTTCTCTGCATGTCCTTGAATTGAATTGTCTCATGTATGCAAATAATCTCGTGCTAGTGTCGGAATCGGCAAGTGGTCTGCAACATTGCTTGAACAAACTTTACAACTATTGTAACACATGGCAACTAATTGTAAATACAGACAAAACCAAGGTATTAGTATTCAACAAGGGGGGGGTGGGGGTGGGCAGAAAGTGAACGGTATGTCCTTTTATTGTGGCAATAATACTGTAGAGGCTACACAGAGATATTGTTATCTTGGTATTGAAATTTGTTCCTCTGGTACATTTACTTACGCTATAAACAAACTAAAGGACCAGGCCAGTAAAGCACTTTTCAAATTGCGGCAATACCCCACCAATAATAAGGTTCACTTGGCAATTAAATTATTTAAGACTCTTACAAATCCCATTCTGGCAAACGGTAATGAAGTATGGAGTGCATTCTTATTGAAAGACATAGATAAAAAGTTTTACCAGCTGTGTGACAAGTCACTTGTTGAGAGTATTTACACTTAATTTTGCAGGTTCGTTTTGGGTGTTCAGCGTAAATCTACAAATGCAGCTGTCATAGCTGAACTAGGCAGTTTTCCTTTATCAATAGAGCAACTGTGTGGGGCAGTGAAATACTGGCTACACATACACGGCAGCAATCAAGATAGTCTAGTATTTAAGTGCTTTCTTAACAATTATGCATTATGTATAAGTGAAAAGTCGTGTTGGTTGATGAACACAAAAGATATTATAAATTTTGCTGGAATGCAGGAAACATGGCACAATGTGGGTGGTACAAGACCCCATTCTGTCGTAAATAAATTAAGGCAACTTTTGCAAATTGCATACAAGACAAATTGGTGTGAACAAATAAAGGGAATTGGCCATAATTCCCATAAACTACACACTTATTGTACTTTTAAGCTTAATTTTGTACTGGAAAATTATTTGAATCACAATATTCCTGTACACAAAAGAAAATATTTCAGTAACCTGAGAATTAGTGCCCACACCTTGGTCGAGACCGGTAGATATGCAAGGCCAAAGACAGCCGTGGGGATGCTAAAATGCCAAATTTGTAATTTAGATGCAATTGAGGATGAAAAACATTGTATGTTGGACTGTAAACATTATGATGATTTGAGAAACAAACTATTCGAAAAAAATAGCAGCTGTATATAGAAATTTTACTCTCTTCAATAGGGATGAAAAGTTTGTGTACATTATGACCTTAAGTGGAGAAAGTAATAACTATTTAATTTGTCAGTCTGTGATTAATTTTTTGTTAACAATGCATTTGCAAAATGGTATGAATTTTTAGGTCATTCATAATTTCAAAAATTCCATTTATTAAAAGATACATGGGGCACCTGATGCTGATACATGTACTTGTATGTCGATATTGTATTGTATATCTTTCTTTATATGTGATATTTTTGTTTTGTATGACTATACTGTACTTTGAACGGTTTGTGTCAGTAAAGTTCTTCCATGATCGCGATGCATTACGCTTTCTTTGTTACAAAGATGGCAAATTGTTGCACATGTGCATGTCAACAACATGTCTTTGGTGGCGTGTGGTGCGCCATCTCTAGTACTATGCATTAAGGGAACAATTTTGGATAATCTAGATGTCGATCCATTAATAAGGTAAGCCATTTTGAATGCAACGTATGTTGATGATCTGACGCAATCACTTTGCAGTAAAAATGACGTACACAAAGTCATTATTAGCGTCCCTGCCACTCTTCAAACTGGTGGTTTCGAGATTGCCACATGCGCAATAAATGATGAAGATCTGATTGCTGAAATTCCCGTAGAATATCGTGTTAAAGAGGTACCCCAGTTTTCCGTACAATGTCGTTACAGACACCAGTGATGCAATTTTTTTCTAGTCGCGCTTTTTTAAGGTGCATTAATATCAATGGAGAGATTTCCGTTCGCCTGCTTATGAGTAAGGCACATGTTGCTCCCAACAATAAACACCTTATTATACCAAGGCTTGAGTTTCAAGCTGCTACATGCGCTGCAAAAATGTATGCCATTTTACATGATGAATTAAAGCTAGATGCTGTCCTGGCATACTTTTGGACTGATTCAAATATTGTCTTGGAGTATATCAAGAACGAGACACACAGGTTCCGCACTTTTGTAGAAAATTATGTGAGCCTGATCAGATATCTTACTGATCCCAGTAGGTGGCGTCACGTGTCAGCCGCCAAAAATCCAGCGGGACTTTTTGACAAGACCTAACTCACTTACCACACAGTATCATATCAAATTGCGGCATCAAGGTCCTGATTGGTTGAATCAACACTCTCTCTTGTGGCCGAAACACACGGATACGTCCTTTGTAGTGGCAGATAGTGATCCAGAGGTTCAGGACAGAATGTCATACACAACTGATGCACATGTCTCATGTGCCATTGACACTTCCATATCCACATGGATACAGCATATATGTGAGGATTACAACTCCTTGGCAAAAATAATCAGGTCCATTGTGTGGATACGTCGTTTTGCCTTTTTTAAGTCTAAACGAAATTGCCCTGAGGGTCCATTATCCGCCTCTGAGTTTGATTCTGCTTATAATGTGCTCATTAGACATGTACAAAGTCAGGTGGTTGAACGTGAGATTCACGACCTTGACCCTGGTAAAACATTGTTAAGGTCAAGTCATATCTTGGCACTCAGTCCTTTCTTGGATCAAAATGACATCCTCAGAGTTGGGGGGCGCACAGGACACCATCCTATACTCATTCCACACAAACATGTCTTGGCTGCTGCCATTGTGTATTATTATCATTCACAAGGTCACGTAGATTGTGAGTGGACATTAAGCTTAATCCGTGAGAAATACTTTATTATCAAGGCCCGCCAGATTGTGCGTAATGTGTTGCACAGGTGTTTTACATGCAGATAAATGTATTGTAAACCAGCCACACAAATCATGCCAGATTTACCACCCGACCGCATCCAGGCAGGTCTCCCACCCTTTACATGTGTAGGTGTGGATGCTTTTGGTCCATATTTGACAAAGTTTTACCGTTCACAAAAGAAGAGGCATGGCTGTATGTTCACGTGCATGAACACAAGAGCTATACATATTGAAATGTTATATAGCACAGATGCTCAGAGTTTTTGTGCGTATTTAAAAGATTTCTCCCACGTAGATCAAAACCCGCCAAACTGTACAGTGATAACGGTAGAAACTTCACCAAGGGGGAGCAGGAATTACTTAAGGCATTCCTCTTTCACTCGAAGGACACATTGTATCCATATGCAGTTCCCAATTCTATTGAATGGGTCTTTATTCCTCCCAGATCTCCAAATTTTTGTGGTTTCTACGAGCGGTTGATTGGTGTCTTAAAACGAGTCTTTAGGGCAATTTTGCCCAAAGTTTGGCATTTGACAGATGAAACTCTGTCCACAATGTTCTGTGAAGTTGAAGCTATTGTTAACAACAGACCGCTCACTAAGCTGAGCCAAGATCCTCATGACCTAACACCGTTGACTCCAAATAGTTTGCTTACCATGAGACATTATGCTGATATCTCCAATACGCTGGGGCCTGCCGATGCTTTACGCCAGCGCTGGCGTGTCACACAGGATGTGACAAATCAATTTTGGTCTGGATGGATCATAGAATATTTACCAACACTTAATGCCAGATCCTAATGGACATCCCAGGAAAGTGATATTTAAAATTGGGTAAATTGGTCTTGACACATGAGTCATATTTGCCAAGGGCAGTCTGGTCTATTGGGCTGGTTAAACAAATAATTCCCTCTAGAGATGGGGAAATTAGGTCCTGCATTGTCAAAACACACACCAAGAACTACATCGTCCCATAATACAACTTATTCGACTTGAAACTGATAGCTAAACTGTAATTCATAAATATGATGAGTGATGAGTGTTGTATATTATTAGGGCAGTGATGGGTCTAAACATTGTGTAAACACGGTAATGTGATAAGTCGTAGTTATATTGAGTACAGTTGTGTGCTGCATTTGTGTGAATGCAAAGTGGGTTGATTAGCATATTTAGAGACTGGTACATTATTATATAAACCTTACAGAGTCCGAAATAGGATGATCATCTTAACCATTTGGTGGCCATACCTCCGCAGTAGGTCATGGGTAGAATGATCATTAATTTGATCTCTCAGTCACTTGGATACATTCTAAGCAGGATTTTGATATCCTTGGCTATTTTATGCCTACTACATAGTGGCGCAAGAAGGTTATGGTTCTATATAATATGTATTCTTGATGCAAATATATGTATTGAATGGTTTCTCCCATGCAAGGCTGCTGATTCACGGGGTGTTTCATTAGTTGTCTCTCTTTACCTGAAATGTACACCCTATTTACTGGATCTTCTGTATCCAGCACAGGGGAGTGTCAAATACACTGGGAGGGAATTGAGATCCAAATAGAATATAATAAATGTCTTTCCCCTCAGGCAAGCGTTTGTCCACAGATTATCTGCTTAGATATTTTTCCGGTGCTGCCATCTTGTGTTTTCGTGCGTAGTCAATACGCCACGTATCTAGTTGTTGCCGCTAGTTCAAGCTGGCTTCCGTTTTTACTGTTTTTTAAATTAAATCAAATGTGTGCAAGCGCTAACTCTATTTATAAAGGAACCGGTCGGGATACTCGCCCTGTTCTCGTTCTGACTTGGCTTGGGACTGGACGCTTCCACGTATGCACCGGCTCTTCATGTCCGGCCTAATATCCTTCTTGGGAGATTTGTGCGTACGTATAATATCACATTTGTCGGTTTCGTGTTTATTTGTGAATTTATATCCGTGGGATGCATTTTGCCATAAACAATTATCATTTTTGTAGCTGGTTTTGCGTTTCACTCATGTTGGCAGTCTTACGCCCATGTGTGTCGAATTTCTTGCTTATGTTCGGCATGTCAGGCCATAAAATTTCCATGAGTATTTAATATTGCGTGTATGCACTTGTTAAAGAAATTTAGCGCGTATAGTCATATATCTGTTGCCACGCCCAAGATATGAAAGTTTGCCCTGTTGAAAAGTTATTATTACATGTATACTTATAGACGTGACTAGTCCCGGAAATTTACCATTAAAGTCTAATTCTATTACTTGAAAGCACCTTTAAGGTTTGTACTCAAACCTATGTATATCATATTGAATTTACTACACTGATAACTTAAAGCTAATAAGTCGTATTGTTATCAGACGCATCGTTTTATTATGACTGTTAGGATTTGTAGTAAGAGTACATATATTTGTCTACTTGACGCGAAAGTTCATATTAAGTACATACATATTGAACGTGGATTGTTAAAACGTCTTGCAATGTAAATGGAACATAATTTGAACATGTAAAATGTATTTATACCCGTAATTATATCTTGTGAGCTGTAAGTATATAGTTCAAATGAATAAAATTGCACTTGCACCACTGGATAAACTGTGTAAATTTCGCGTGTGTAGATAGGTAATTAAATCATGATTGTTGATGCGGTAAAGTTGTGCTTAATTTGCACTGAAGCGCATAAATATCTTCTACGCGAAATCGTGTATACATTTAATAACCGAAATATAGTTATTACATGATTTAAAGTGGATAAAATGTATTTATACATGCGCCAAGTTTGATGTTGCTTACGCGGATTCATTCCATGTGTGAAGAATTTAAAGTAATAATAATCTTTGTTCTGGCGTTGGATATAAAATATATATGTGTACTGGAACAGTAACAATTTCTCATAAGTCTATGTATTTCATGAAGTAAAATATGAGCGACTTATATATTTGCATATATTCCAATTTATGGGAGTCTCATAGGGGCCTATACGGGCGCACGTTTATGTTCCCGGGTCCTATTGCTCCCAATAAAGGCTTAAGTAAACTGACATTTCCGTCTCCGTGGTTTGTATACGACAATAATCATTAAAATTAACAGTCATATTTTTTCATCCGTCAGTGCAGGAGGATACTATTATGCATATCACTGAGGATGAGTAGATAATATTCAGTCGCAACTTCCATTTTATTGCATTTTGCTTGGATAATTCTATCGAACTAGTAATATGAAAATCAGTTTGGACCAATTCAAAATAATTTTGAAACAGTCAATTCCGGCCTGAATTACTTTTAATTCTTTCTATTGGTATTGGAAAATGAATATTGATGATTTTAACTTTCAAGTCTCTTCTGTTTGGTATTTTTGACTTTGCTCTCATTCTTAGGACAAATTTGTGCAATTTTTAAATATTTTTCTCAGCTGTTTGGCTTTGACCTTACCTGTCACCCATGCTTTCCTTTCCTATTCGAGCAGCTGAACAACGACTGGAGTGAACAAATATATTGTGTATGATAAAAATTCAAATACCATAGTTACTGTTCATAAAGTATGGGCTGCTATATACATTTCCTTCTCCATCCCCATAAAACTACAGACCCAACCTACAAGCTAAAATTTAAAAAGGAAAATGTTGTCCACGAATGAGATTCATTGGTTTCTTTTTATTAAAACATGCAGTCTATGGAGCAATATTGTCTGAGATGATTATATCAGGGGTACTCTTTGCTTCATTTGAGTTGGAGTAACAGGCTCAAAGGATGTATTTTTGTATTAATTTTCTTAATTTGCCGATAAGATGAAGAAATAACATAACTGTATGTAGATTAGAAATTTGCTGTCACACATTTCTGTAATGTATGTCTTGCTAATAGTATCTTCTGTCCTCTTGCAAAATCATCGAGTCAAACAGGTTACCTTGAAATGAATTGTATAGTTATTCCGCTGCAAATTGACCTATCTTGTTGCAGTAACAAGTGGCGCGGCTGCCAAACAGTTAAGGAATATTTCCAAGGGAACATGTCTATTTCTGTGAGTTTGCTAGAGGGTTACAACTTACAAATAAACGGAACTTATTGATATGCATATAGGGCTATCATAATTTGTTAGATGCATGGAAACCAGACAAATATTGAGTCTAACCTCACGGATGCTATTTTGCTGAGTAGGCCATCATCACATTTGGTGCACTGGCTGATACAAGTGGTCGGAGTGAGCCATGGATGCCCTTGACCTGATAGGTTTCCTCTAAAGATGCCGTTCAATAAACACATTTATTTTGTGAAAGAGTACAAATTACCAAGATAAATTAGATAATGCAAAACTTTCATGATGCGCCAACTAGTGAAATACATAATGTGCTCACACGCAAGTGTTGGCTTGTTTTGATGGGAAACCATTACTGTGTATAACCATATAACTTGCAATGGCAAATGGAAAGTGTTGTGTCAGTTAAAAGGTATATACATTGTGGTCAGCGTGTTTTGCCTGTCCATAGGACAACAATAGCAAAGAAAGGAGATTGGGCTGAAACAGGCATCAAGTGGTGCCTGTTCTTGTACAACATACTTTGTCTGGCAATTGAATTTCTACAGGTTTGCACATAAAAGATTGATTTGGAAGCAATCTCATGCCAAGAATGTAAATTAAAAGGGCGGGTGTAAGGCCTTTGTTGCGTAGAGTTGATCGAATATCTGGTTGGTTGAAATTCTGAGTTCCTGGATGTTTGTATGAAATATAAATAGTTCATATTGAGACTTTATTTTGATACATATGTACCCATAATGAAAATAAAGATGAAGTAAAAGGATTCCCGCTTCTGTAGATTGCTATTGGCATCTTTACTTGTCAAAAATATATTTAGAATAACTTAAAAAGCCACCCCCCCAAAAAAAAACCACACAAACTTTTTTTGTGGAAATGAGTCAAGACTGGCTGAGTGTGCCGCTCCCAACCAAAACTACTTCAACTTATGTGTAGACCCACTTGAAGCATATATTCGCAGATAGTCCTTAAATCATTTGTCGAAGGGAAAGCATCGTTTTTATTACTTGATTAGTAAAAGAACTTATGGACCATATGATATAAGCCCGCTCAGCTGCCGTTGGTAAGTGTCAACAAACACATATGGAAGCAGACTGCGGTGAGACTGGGTGGAAGCGAATTCTGCATGTGGCCCATGTTGGACGGACCCTGCTTTTAAATGTCACAAGACGGTCTAAATTTCCTTTTGCTACAATTGTAATGGCTCATGTGCACTGGCCTTATTGAATGAAAAGGAGATATTTACATTTAAATATGTTAATTAAAGACCTGCTATGGTCCCCTTAACTGATGAGTAACGGAACCATGCATTGACCATGATGAGGGCACTTCTACCAGTTGTGCTATTGGACAGATAGGGATATGACTCCTTTTCTGAAAAGTAAATGCAATTTTCTAAATACTTTGAGCATCTTTTATGCTGCAAAGCATAGTGAAGCTTTTCTCCTAAAATTTGTACATTCTCTAGAGTCAATCTCGACATTTCAGTCACTGATATTTTTGTGGCAATGAAATGTGTGGAAATAGCAAAAACAGGTAAAAAAATTAAAAATTTAGAAACAAATTGCAGCGCCACTTTGTGAACAAATTCGAAGCTAGGAGTCCCTAGGAGTGTTCCTATGCAATATCAAAGCAATTTGGAAAGTTGTTTTGTAGTAGAATATTTTTAAGGTTTGCCACAGAAAAGATCCCCCTCCCCCCAAAAAAAGTGAAAAAAAGAAAAATCATACCAAATGCAAAAACCCATGAAGCGTGACCATTTGAACGACTTGGTAGAGACTGTCCGAAGGTACATTGCCAATAAGTTTGAAGTGAATATGACTGACGGTTTCAGGGAAGAAGTTGAAAATGTTGTTGTTGACAGACGACGGACAACAGACCATCCTAAAAGCTCAGCTGACTGACAAGTCAGCTGAGCTACTAAGTCAAGGGAATTACTTCACTGCTTTTCAAGATATACAGGGAGCTTGAACTTTGTAGATAAAACCATTTGTCATGGTACAATACGCATTTCCATGCAGTTAGTTGGCATTCCCTCCTTACAGGAACTCATAAAATATAACCATATGTGTATTGCCTACCAATCTAGGCTGGCAGAGCGAGTGTGCATGGTATTGGACTTCTTCCTAATTCCAACATGTGCAATACCTGTTCTGTATTTGAAGCAGAACTTTATAATTTGGAGAGACTTGCTCACAAGGCAGATCAGTAAAATTTGAGGCATACATGGGACTAGAATAAAGGGACGCACAGACATTTTTTTCAAGATGGAAAAACAATGAGATAGATAGATAGATAGATAGATAGAGAGAGAGAGAGAGAGAGAGAGAGAGAATGAGAGAGAGAGAGATTCTTAAAAAGAGAGTATTGAAATATTTATTTCGATTTTCAAAATGTCCAACCGAATGTTGCAGACAAACATTGCCAATATCCATAAATTTCCAGCCAATCATGACAGCAACAGATTATCTGCTTAGATATTTTTCCGGTGCTGCCATCTTGTGTTTTCGTGCGTAGTCAATACGCCACGTATCTAGTTGTTGCCGCTAGTTCAAGCTGGCTTCCGTTTTTACTGTTTTTTAAATTAAATCAAATGTGTGCAAGCGCTAACTCTATTTATAAAGGAACCGGTCGGGATACTCGCCCTGTTCTCGTTCTGACTTGGCTTGGGACTGGACGCTTCCACGTATGCACTGGCTCTTCATGTCCGGCCTAATATCCTTCTTGGGAGATTTGTGCATACGTATAATATCACATTTGTCGGTTTCGTGTTTATTTGTGAATTTATATCCGTGGGATGCATTTTGCCATAAACAATTATCATTTTTGTAGCTGGTTTTGCGTTTCAGTCATGTTGGCAGTCTTACGCCCATGTGTGTCGAATTTCTGGCTTATGTTTGGCATGTCAGGCCATAAAATTTCCGTGAGTATTTAATATTGCGTGTATGCGCTTGTTAAAGAAATTTAGCGCGTATAGTCATATATCTGTTGCCACGCCCAAGATATGAAAGTTTGCCCTGTTGAAAAGTTATTATTACATGTATACTTATAGACGTGACTAGTCCCGGAAATTTACCATTAAAGTCTAATTCTATTACTTGAAAGCACCTTTAAGGTTTGTACTCAAACCTATCTATATCATATTGAATTTACTACACTGATAACTTAAAGCTAATAAGTCGTATTGTTATCAGACGCATCGTTTTATTATGACTGTTAGGATTTGTAGTAAGAGTACATATATTTGTCTACTTGACGCGAAAGTTCATATTAAGTACATACATATTGAACATGGATTGTTAAAACGTCTTGCAAAGTAAATGGAACATAATTTGAACATGTAAAATGTATTTATACCCGTAATTATATCTTGTGAGTTGTAAGTATATAGTTCAAATGAATAAAATTGCACTTGCACCACTGGATAAACTGTGTAATTTTCGCGTGTGTAGATAGGTAATTAAATCATGATTGTTGATGCGGTAAAGTTGTGCTTAATTTGCACTGAAGCGCATAAATATCTTCTACGCGAAATCGTGTATACATTTAATAACCGAAATATAGTTATTACATGATTTAAAGTGGATAAAATGTATTTATACATGCGCCAAGTTTGATGTTGCTTACGCGGATTCATTCCATGTGTGAAGAATTTAAAGTAATAATAATCTTTGTTCTGGCGTTGGATATAAAATATATATGTGTACTGGAACAGTAACAATTTCTCATAAGTCTATGTATTTCATGAAGTAAAATATGAGCGACTTATATATTTGCATATAATCCAATTTATGGGAGTCTCATAGGGGCCTATACGGGCGCACGTTTATGTTCCCGGGTCCTATTGCTCCCAATAAAGGCTTAAGTAAACTGACATTTCCGTCTCCGTGGTTTGTATACGACAATAATCATTAAAATTAACAGTCATATTTTTTCATCCGTCAGTGCAGGAGGATACTATTATGCATATCACTGAGGATGAGTAGATAATATTCAGTCGCAATTTCCATTTTATTGCATTTTGCTTGGATAATTCTATCGAACAAGTAATATGAAAATCAGTTTGGACCAATTCAAAATAATTTTGAAACAGTCAATTCCGCCCTGAATTACTTTTAATTCTTTCTATTGGTATTGCAAAATGAATATTGATGATTTTAACTTTCAAGTCTCTTCTGTTTGGTATTTTTGACTTTGCTCTCATTCTTAGGACAAATTTGTGCAATTTTTAAATATTTTTCTCAGCTGTTTGGCTTTGACCTTACCTGTCACCCATGCTTTCCTTTCCTATTCGAGCAGCTGAACAACGACTGGAGTGAACAAATATATTGTGTATGATAAAAATTCAAATACCATAGTTACTGTTCATAAAGTATGGGCTGCTATATACATTTCCTTCTCCATCCCCATAAAACTACAGACCCAACCTACAAGCTAAAATTTAAAAAGGAAAATGTTGTCCACGAATGAGATTCATTGGTTTCTTTTTATTAAAACATGCAGTCTATGGAGCAATATTGTCTGAGATGATTATATCAGGGGTACTCTTTGCTTCATTTGAGTTGGAGTAACAGGCTCAAAGGATGTATTTTTGTATTAATTTTCTTAATTTGCCGATAAGATGAAGAAATAACATAACTGTATGTAGATTAGAAATTTGCTGTCACACATTTCTGTAATGTATGTCTTGCTAATAGTATCTTCTGTCCTCTTGCAAAATCATCGAGTCAAACAGGTTACCTTGAAATGAATTGTATAGTTATTCCGCTGCAAATTGACCTATCTTGTTGCAGTAACAAGTGGCGCGGCTGCCAAACAGTTAAGGAATATTTCCAAGGGAACATGTCTATTTCTGTGAGTTTGCTAGAGGGTTACAACTTACAAATAAACGGAACTTATTGATATGCATATAGGGCTATCATAATTTGTTAGATGCATGGAAACCAGACAAATATTGAGTCTAACCTCACGGATGCTATTTTGCTGAGTAGGCCATCATCACATTTGGTGCACTGGCTGATACAAGTGGTCGGAGTGAGCCATGGATGCCCTTGACCTGATAGGTTTCCTCTAAAGATGCCGTTCAATAAACACATTTATTTTGTGAAAGAGTACAAATTACCAAGATAAATTAGATAATGCAAAACTTTCATGATGCGCCAACTAGTGAAATACATAACGTGCTCACACGCAAGTGTTGGCTTGTTTTGATGGGAAACCATTACTGTGTATAACCATATAACTTGCAATGGCAAATGGAAAGTGTTGTGTCAGTTAAAAGGTATATACATTGTGGTCAGCGTGTTTTGCCTGTCCATAGGACAACAATAGCAAAGAAAGGAGATTGGGCTGAAACAGGCACCAAGTGGTGCCTGTTCTTGTACAACATACTTTGTCTGGCAATTGAATTTCTACAGGTTTGCACATAAAAGATTGATTTGGAAGCAATCTCATGCCAAGAATGTAAATTAAAAGGGCGGGTGTAAGGCCTTTGTTGCGTAGAGTTGATCGAATATCTGGTTGGTTGAAAATATGAGTTCCTGGATGTTTGTATGAAATATAAATAGTTCATATTGAGACTTTATTTTGATACATATGTACCCATAATGAAAATAAAGATGAAGTAAAAGGATTCCCGCTTCTGTAGATTGCTATTGGCATCTTTACTTGTCAAAAATATATTTAGAATAACTTAAAAAGCCACCCCCCCCCCAAAAAAAAAACCACACAAACTTTTTTTGTGGAAGTGAGTCAAGACTGGCTGAGTGTGCCGCTCCCAACCAAAACTACTTCAACTTATTGTATTTGTGTCTTTTTGCCCAGAACCACTTCCTAGTAGTCAATATCCTATTCCGCAGTTCGAACTCTTTACTCTCCATAAGCTAACCTGTCCCTGTCTAACCTGTATACATATGGAATTACTATTGTCTATATTGCACACGTTCCTCTGTAAAATTTTGACATAGGCTGTATCAGCCCAAATAAATTAAAGGGTCTTCAGCGGGTAACTACTCAACATGTTTCGGAGCCTTATGTGTAGACCCACTTGAAGCATATATTCGCAGATAGTCCTTAAATCATTTGTCGAAGGGAAAGCATCGTTTTTATTACTTGATTAGTAAAAGAACTTATGGACCATATGATATAAGCCCGCTTAGCTGCCGTTGGTAAGTGTCAACAAACACATATGGAAGCAGACTGCGGTGAGACTGGGTGGAAGCGAATTCTGCACGTGCCCCATGTTGGACGGACCCTGCTTTTAAATGTCACAAGACGGTCTAAATTTCCTTTTGCTACAATTGTAATGGCTCATGTGCACTGGCCTTATTGAATGAAAAGGAGATATTTACATTTAAATATGTTAATTAAAGACCTGCTATGGTCCCCTTAACTGATGAGTAACGGAACCATGCATTGACCATGATGAGGGCACTTCTACCAGTTGTGCTATTGGACAGATAGGGATATGACTCCTTTTCTGAAAAGTAAATGCAATTTTCTAAATACTTTGAGCATCTTTTATGCTGCAAAGCATAGTGAAGCTTTTCTCCTAAAATTTGTACATTCTCTAGAGTCAATCTCGACATTTCAGTCACTGATATTTTTGTGGCAATGAAATGTGTGGAAATAGCAAAAACAGGTAAAAAAATTAAAAATTTAGAAACAAATTGCAGCGCCACTTTGTGAACAAATTCGAAGCTAGGAGTCCCTAGGAGTGTTCCTATGCAATATCAAAGCAATTTGGAAAGTTGTTTTGTAGTAGAATATTTTTAAGGTTTGCCACAGAAAAGATCCCCCTCCCCCCAAAAAAAGTGAAAAAAAGAAAAATCATACCAAATGCAAAAACCCATGAAGCGTGACCATTTGAACGACTTGGTAGAGACTGTCCGAAGGTACATTGCCAATAAGTTTGAAGTGAATATGACTGACGGTTTCAGGGAAGAAGTTGAAAATGTTGTTGTTGACAGACGACGGACAACAGACCATCCTAAAAGCTCAGCTGACTGACAAGTCAGCTGAGCTACTAAGTCAAGGGAATTACTTCACTGCTTTTCAAGATATACAGGGAGCTTGAACTTTGTAGATAAAACCATTTGTCATGGTACAATACGCATTTCCATGCAGTTAGTTGGCATTCCCTCCTTACAGGAACTCATAAAATATAACCATATGTGTATTGCCTACCAATCTAGGCTGGCAGAGCGAGTGTGCATGGTATTGGACTTCTTCCTAATTCCAACATGTGCAATACCTGTTCTGTATTTGAAGCGGAACTTTATAATTTGGAGAGACTTGCTCACAAGGCAGATCAGTTAAATTTGAGGCATACATGGGACTAGAATAAAGGGACGCACAGACATTTTTTTCAAGATGGAAAAACAATGAGATAGATAGATAGATAGATAGATAGAGAGAGAGAGAGAGAGAGAGAGAATGAGAGAGAGAGAGATTCTTAAAAAGAGAGTATTGAAATATTTATTTCGATTTTCAAAATGTCCAACCGAATGTTGCAGACAAACATTGCCAATATCCATAAATTTCCAGCCAATCATGACAGCAACAGATTATCTGCTTAGATATTTTTCCGGTGCTGCCATCTTGTGTTTTCGTGCGTAGTCAATACGCCACGTATCTAGTTGTTGCCGCTAGTTCAAGCTGGCTTCCGTTTTTACTGTTTTTTAAATTAAATCAAATGTGTGCAAGCGCTAACTCTATTTATAAAGGAACCGGTCGGGATACTCGCCCTGTTCTCGTTCTGACTTGGCTTGGGACTGGACGCTTCCACGTATGCACCGGCTCTTCATGTCCGGCCTAATATCCTTCTTGGGAGATTTGTGCGTACGTATAATATCACATTTGTCGGTTTCGTGTTTATTTGTGAATTTATATCCGTGGGATGCATTTTGCCATAAACAATTATCATTTTTGTAGCTGGTTTTGCGTTTCACTCATGTTGGCAGTCTTACGCCCATGTGTGTCGAATTTCTGGCTTATGTTTGGCATGTCAGGCCATAAAATTTCCGTGAGTATTTAATATTGCGTGTATGCGCTTGTTAAAGAAATTTAGCGCGTATAGTCATATATCTGTTGCCACGCCCAAGATATGAAAGTTTGCCCTGTTGAAAAGTTATTATTACATGTATACTTATAGACGTGACTAGTCCCGGAAATTTACCATTAAAGTCTAATTCTATTACTTGAAAGCACCTTTAAGGTTTGTACTCAAACCTATCTATATCATATTGAATTTACTACACTGATAACTTAAAGCTAATAAGTCGTATTGTTATCAGACGCATCGTTTTATTATGACTGTTAGGATTTGTAGTAAGAGTACATATATTTGTCTACTTGACGCGAAAGTTCATATTAAGTACATACATATTGAACATGGATTGTTAAAACGTCTTGCAATGTAAATGGAACATAATTTGAACATGTAAAATGTATTTATACCCGTAATTATATCTTGTGAGTTGTAAGTATATAGTTCAAATGAATAAAATTGCACTTGCACCACTGGATAAACTGTGTAATTTTCGCGTGTGTAGATAGGTAATTAAATCATGATTGTTGATGCGGTAAAGTTGTGCTTAATTTGCACTGAAGCGCATAAATATCTTCTACGCGAAATCGTGTATACATTTAATAACCGAAATATAGTTATTACATGATTTAAAGTGGATAAAATGTATTTATACATGCGCCAAGTTTGATGTTGCTTACGCGGATTCATTCCATGTGTGAAGAATTTAAAGTAATAATAATCTTTGTTCTGGCGTTGGATATAAAATATATATGTGTACTGGAACAGTAACAATTTCTCATAAGTCTATGTATTTCATGAAGTAAAATATGAGCGACTTATATATTTGCATATATTCCAATTTATGGGAGTCTCATAGGGGCCTATACGGGCGCACGTTTATGTTCCCGGGTCCTATTGCTCCAAATAAAGGCTTAAGTAAACTGACATTTCCGTCTCCGTGGTTTGTATACGACAATAATCATTAAAATTAACAGTCATATTTTTTCATCCGTCAGTGCAGGAGGATACTATTATGCATATCACTGAGGATGAGTAGATAATATTCAGTCGCAATTTCCATTTTATTGCATTTTGCTTGGATAATTCTATCGAACAAGTAATATGAAAATCAGTTTGGACCAATTCAAAATAATTTTGAAACAGTCAATTCCGGCCTGAATTACTTTTAATTCTTTCTATTGGTATTGGAAAATGAATATTGATGATTTTAACTTTCAAGTCTCTTCTGTTTGGTATTTTTGACTTTGCTCTCATTCTTAGGACAAATTTGTGCAATTTTTAAATATTTTTCTCAGCTGTTTGGCTTTGACCTTACCTGTCACCCATGCTTTCCTTTCCTATTCGAGCAGCTGAACAACGACTGGAGTGAACAAATATATTGTGTATGATAAAAATTCAAATACCATAGTTACTGTTCATAAAGTATGGGCTGCTATATACATTTCCTTCTCCATCCCCATAAAACTACAGACCCAACCTACAAGCTAAAATTTAAAAAGGAAAATGTTGTCCACGAATGAGATTCATTGGTTTCTTTTTATTAAAACATGCAGTCTATGGAGCAATATTGTCTGAGATGATTATATCAGGGGTACTCTTTGCTTCATTTGAGTTGGAGTAACAGGCTCAAAGGATGTATTTTTGTATTAATTTTCTTAATTTGCCGATAAGATGAAGAAATAACATAACTGTATGTAGATTAGAAATTTGCTGTCACACATTTCTGTAATGTATGTCTTGCTAATAGTATCTTCTGTCCTCTTGCAAAATCATCGAGTCAAACAGGTTACCTTGAAATGAATTGTATAGTTATTCCGCTGCAAATTGACCTATCTTGTTGCAGTAACAAGTGGCGCGGCTGCCAAACAGTTAAGGAATATTTCCAAGGGAACATGTCTATTTCTGTGAGTTTGCTAGAGGGTTACAACTTACAAATAAACGGAACTTATTGATATGCATATAGGGCTATCATAATTTGTTAGATGCATGGAAACCAGACAAATATTGAGTCTAACCTCACGGATGCTATTTTGCTGAGTAGGCCATCATCACATTTGGTGCACTGGCTGATACAAGTGGTCGGAGTGAGCCATGGATGCCCTTGACCTGATAGGTTTCCTCTAAAGATGCCGTTCAATAAACACATTTATTTTGTGAAAGAGTACAAATTACCAAGATAAATTAGATAATGCAAAACTTTCATGATGCGCCAACTAGTGAAATACATAATGTGCTCACACGCAAGTGTTGGCTTGTTTTGATGGGAAACCATTACTGTGTATAACCATATAACTTGCAATGGCAAATGGAAAGTGTTGTGTCAGTTAAAAGGTATATACATTGTGGTCAGCGTGTTTTGCCTGTCCATAGGACAACAATAGCAAAGAAAGGAGATTGGGCTGAAACAGGCATCAAGTGGTGCCTGTTCTTGTACAACATACTTTGTCTGGCAATTGAATTTCTACAGGTTTGCACATAAAAGATTGATTTGGAAGCAATCTCATGCCAAGAATGTAAATTAAAAGGGCGGGTGTAAGGCCTTTGTTGCGTAGAGTTCATCGAATATCTGGTTGGTTGAAAATATGAGCTCCTGGATGTTTGTATGAGATATAAATAGTTCATATTGAGACTTTATTTTGATACATATGTACCCATAATGAAAATAAAGATGAAGTAAAAGGATTCCCGCTTCTGTAGATTGCTATTGGCATCTTTACTTGTCAAAAATATATTTAGAATAACTTAAAAAGCCACCCACCCCCCCCCCCCAAAAAAAACCACACAAACTTTTTTTTGTGGAAATGAGTCAAGACTGGCTGAGTGTGCCGCTCCCAACCAAAACTACTTCAACTTATGTGTAGACCCACTTGAAGCATATAATCGCAGATAGTCCTTAAATCATTTGTCGAAGGGAAAGCATCGTTTTTATTACTTGATTAGTAAAAGAACTTATGGACCATATGATATAAGCCCGCTCAGCTGCCGTTGGTAAGTGTCAACAAACACATATGGAAGCAAACTACGGTGAGACTGGGTGGAAGCGAATTCTGCACGTGCCCCATGTTGGACGGACCATGCTTTTAAATGTCACAAGACGGTCTAAATTTCCTTTTGCTACAATTGTAATGGCTCATGTGCACTGGCCTTATTGAATGAAAAGGAGATATTTACATTTAAATATGTTAATTAAAGACCTGCTATGGTCCCCTTAACTGACGAGTAACGGAACCATGCATTGACCATGATGAGGGCACTTCTACCAGTTGTGCTATTGGACAGATAGGGATATGACTCCTTTTCTGAAAAGTAAATGCAATTTTCTAAATACTTTGAGCATCTTTTATGCTGCAAAGCATAGTGAAGCTTTTCTCCTAAAATTTGTACATTCTCTAGAGTCAATCTCGACATTTCAGTCACTGATATTTTTGTGGCAATGAAATGTGTGGAAATAGCAAAAACAGGTAAAAAAATAAAAAATTTAGAAACAAATTGCAGCGCCACTTGGTGAACAAATTCGAAGCTAGGAGTCCCTAGGAGTGTTCCTATGCAATATCAAAGCAATTTGGAAAGTTGTTTTGTAGTAGAATATTTTTAAGGTTTGCCACAGAAAAGATCCCCCTCCCCAAAAAAAAGTGAAAAAAAGAAAAATCATACCAAATGCAAAAACCCATGAAGCGTGACCATTTGAACGACTTGGTAGAGACTGTCCGAAGGTACATTGCCAATAAGTTTGAAGTGAATATGACTGACGGTTTCAGGGAAGAAGTTGAAAATGTTGTTGTTGACAGACGACGGACAACAGACCATCCTAAAAGCTCAGCTGACTGACAAGTCAGCTGAGCTACTAAGTCAAGGGAATTACTTCACTGCTTTTCAAGATATACAGGGAGCTTGAACTTTGTAGATATAACCATTTGTCATGGTACAATACGCATTTCCATGCAGTTAGTTGGCATTCCCTCCTTACAGGAACTCATAAAATATAACCATATGTGTATTGCCTACCAATCTAGGCTGGCAGAGCGAGTGTGCATGGTATTGGACTTCTTCCTAATTCCAACATGTGCAATACCTGTTCTGTATTTGAAGCGGAACTTTATAATTTGGAGAGACTTGCTCACAAGGCAGATCAGTTAAATTTGAGGCATACATGGGACTAGAATAAAGGGACGCACAGACATTTTTTTCAAGATGGAAAAACAATGAGATGGAGAGATAGATAGATAGATAGATAGATAGATAGATAGATAGATAGATAGAGAGAGAGAGAGAGAGATTCTTAAAAAGAGAGTATTGAAATATTTATTTCGATTTTCAAAATGTCCAACCGAATGTTGCAGACAAACATTGCCAATATCCATAAATTTCGAGCCAATCATGACAGCAACGAGATTCAAGAGTTTCCAAAACATCAAAATTCATCTTTCATTACGAATGTGAAGAAACAAACTTTATTTCTGACTTGGGACAGGCAGTCACCCTGAAAAGGGAACTGGTGGTTTGGGCTCGGTCCTCTCAACCCTTGAAATATTCTTCATTAACTGCAAACTTAAGTGTTTCAAAAACATATAGGCCTAACGCTTAAAGCCCAAATTTTATCACTTGCGCCAAAGATGAAGAGACGCAATAAACCTGTCCCTTTTTCGTTCTCCTGACTTGTCAGCCAGCTCTTTTTAGAGCAAAAGGAGAAAGTAGGCCTACATTGTTTGAAAGCTTAATAATAGTATTTTGGTTTCAATGAACAATGCAATTACATAGTCAACTAACCACGTCGACTGTGCCGCCAGTCATTACTGGATGAATTTATATATACTATGGCAAAAATCTATTTATGTCCTTAATCCAAGCACTTCACATGAAAAGTGTACAATGTTTTGTGTAGAGTACTCTGCTTTTGGCAGACATGGTACCCTTGGTTATCCAAGCTGTACGTCTACTTTGTTTGGAAGGAGATAATGTCATAGCTTGTCTCACTTCCATATGTTTAAGCATAATAACAAACAAGGCCATGTTAGTCACTTTATCTTGTTGGGTGGCGCATTTGGATACACCTTAATTGGGGAAACCTTTTTGGAAGCTTTTGAATAGCACACTTAATGGTTACCATATTGGCATCATAAATGGCCACACAGGTCCATGACACAGAAGCAAACTGAAACGTTGTTTTAAAAGTTCAAAATATAGGTTATTGATTGGAATTATATATGGTTTTGATGTAAAGGCGGTATTCCGTGCTAACAGATATTAATATATATATATATATATATATATATATATATATATATATATATATATATATATATATATATATATATATATATATATGTATATATATATATATATGTATATATGTATGTATGTATGTATGTATGTATGTATGTATGTATGTGTGTGTGTGTGTGCCTCTGTGTGTGTGTGCGCTTCCAAATATTTGTTAAAGCATTCAACCTGTCGAATGACAAAATTTTGAGATCAGCTTGTAGGAGGCTTGGTCTGATTGGTTTTATCTCTGTTTCCTGGTTAGCCCAACACAGAGGCAATAATATGAACCATTCAACCCATTGTGATATATATATATATATATATATATATATATATATATATATATATATATATATATATATATATATATATATATATATATATATATAGAGAGAGAGAGAGAGAGAGAGAGAGAGAGAGAGAGAAAGAGAGAGAGAGAGAGAGAGAGAGAGACAGAGATATGCAACCAGTAGTAGGTCATTTCATTGTGAATAGCAAATCGCACAAAATCTTACTTAGTATTCCTGTATATAGTCGGTATACATAGAGTGAGCTTAGAGCTGAAAGACCTGAAACACTCAGCCCAGTAAACAGTGTATATGAAAGGGTTTAAGAGTGCATTTAAGGGAAAAGTTGTAACGAGAAGCCACGTTGCACAAGAAATTGATGGTGTGTGTTCTAGCTCACCTGCAAGTATTGCACCAGCCAATGGAAAAAAATAAGCTGCATAAGACAGCATGATTTTTAAACAGTTGAATGTTGTTCTGATGTTTCTATGTTGTTGACCTACTTTCTTTCTGCTTTTACATGCGACAGTTAAAATGAAAGTATAAGATGCAGTCGTTATAACAAACCCAACTAAACTGATTAGGAGGAAAATATATCGCAGGTATACCCAGTCTCCGTGAGCTGAAAGAAGGTTCAGTGACAGGCAGCCGGGTGGAAATGTTTGGTTTAATGGTAAATTTAAGACAAAATCACGCGCAAAGCATATCGAAACTGTCGTGAATAGCGCCCACAAACACAAAGCCAATCCTATTTTAGGACCACTGGAAATACTTCGTGCAATAAAGGGAAATGATATTGCTATAAGTCTATGGACACTTGTGCATGATATGATGACCATACCCGTAAGAGATGATAATGTTGACATTATCCCTAGAAACCTGCAACTAATATCTTTCGACCACAATCGTCTGTATATGAAAAACGTATCCCCGAAGTGAAAGTCAACAATTGCTAGGAAAGACACATATAGTCCCATAAGTAAATCTGAAACAGCTAAGCTAAACCGCAGATGAACATTTAAACTGCGTTGTCGACTAACATATAACCACAATAGGCAAAAAATATTGCTACCGATACAAAATGGACCAACAAGAAAGAAATAATATCTGGCATAAGGAACAACAAGAAATCGTTCACATAAATTATTCTTTTGCAACATGAAAAGTTTAGTTACACAATACAGTTCACAGTGGTCGGCAATTAATTGTGATAAGAGTGGTGTATGAGTGAATACTGAAATATCAAAGCTGATTATATTATTTTTACTCAGATTCATGAAATATAATTCATGAAGATCTGTAAACATACCTTTGGATAACTTTGAAATTTTATTTTCAGACAAGTCAAGTGCTTTTAAATTAACAAGACAACAAAAGGAAGATTCGGCGATAAACTTCAGCCCCAAGCCAGACAACTTCAATTTTTCCAAGTCTGAAAGACCGGAAAACATACATGACAAAATTATTTTGATTGGGTTGCCGTTGATATTTAGTTCAGTTAAAAATGGCAAATGGATGAATGTCTTTGGTTGTATCAGTGAAATATGATTTTGTGTTAAGTCAATTTCTTTTAAGAATGGGAACGATGGTTTTGCTTGCAGTTGTATTTTTTTTAGATGATTGTATGACACGTCTAATCGACGGAGAAATAAAAGAATATTGGCAGTGATAACCAAAGATTTTAAGACATTGCCTGGAAATATTAATATCCTCAAATCGTGCGGTAATGTTGGGACAATGGTTAGATTTTTGTTTAAACAAAGTATCGCTCGGGGTTGGCAAGTGCAGTGAACAGGGCAAATGAAAGCCTCACACATTGACTCATCATCAGCTACATCTCCACAATTGAAAACACCGTCGCAAACCTCTGTAGGGTGGTGACATTGGAGACTTCCCTTGCACAGAAAATGAAAAGGACAAGTAAAGTTTGAGCAGTAGCTTTCCTCTTCTGCTTTTGGACAATCTGGGCAGTCATCACAAACCCTACTGATTGGTATACAATAGGAATCTTTACACTTGAACATATGTGGACACCCAAAATGTTTGCAAGGATCCAAATGGCATCCAGTCCTAGTATACTTCATGCGACCATCTCTATCAATATCATGTATACAAGCAAATGCACGCAAGAAGCATGTATGTGAAACATCCAAACACGAAAGAGAATCATTTTTGGCACACTCTTTGGGGTTAGTTTGCTTCAAGATGTATGTGTCATCAGCCATTTTCATCATGAAGGTAATATGTTCTTTTGAAGACTCAGGACATCCATATTCATCGTCCCCATCAAAACATTCAATAGAACCGTCGCACAAATGTGAATAAGGAATACATTTCCCAGCAAGACACTGGTAATATGTTGCCAAGCATGAGCATGTTTTATGAATGCAAGCATTTATACAGTAATCTACTGATGGGATTATCCTATTGTGCAAAATGCAAATATTTTGACAGTGAATCTCATCTGTCTCATCTCTACAATCCAGTATTCCATCACAGACATTCATGTTTGCTATGCACTCGCTGTTTGCACATTTAAACTGATTATAGGAACATTGGTTTAGAACTGGAGTCTTGTTTTTCTCACAAATAAAATTTATCTGACTCTCGTTTTCAATATAATTCCTGGCACATAATAAATATGGATCTTTCCTTGATGCAGTTTTTGTCAACACACTTGAAACCCAATGTTCGGTGTGTATATCTGATCCCTCATAATGACTATGGGGAAACACAACAGCAAAGTCAGAAATATTAGATGATTTTCGGAATATAATATTGGTCTCTGTAAGCCTCCATGTAAGGACCAGTGTCAGAAGACTCGGTATTTTCGTTGAGTTAATTTGTTGTAGCCAATTGTACCAAAAGATGTGCATATCTACAATCATAATTTTTTCATTAAAACACCTCCTGAAATCCAAGAGCGAATTAAATGGAAGAGATATTATTTTGCCAGAAAAACTGTCACATATGCTATGTAAGGTATCTCCAGTGAATTTTTTGACAATGTGGTGTTGTGAATTGAACAGTTTGAAACAGTGGTCGTCAAACGTAATGCTAAGCCAATATTGGCTACATGTCATATTGACCAGATAGATGACACTTTTGGCATATAAATGCTCTACATTTTCAAAGCGGGTCCTGTTATTACTCTCGCAAATGTAAGATGCATATCTGATGGTAACATTGCAAGGGATTGTTATCCAATTAGAGAGGCTTAGTTGTTTTGTTAATACCATTCCCACGCAATGATAAAATTTGTGCCAAACAGGCTGTGCCACCAGAAGTGCATTCTTTATATAAATACTTTCAAGTTTATTGATGAAACCATATCGACCTTTGAAATACAGAACAAAATGTTGTCTCTGTCGAGGGTCCCACCATTCATTGTACACTAGATCCTCTCCTGTAATCCACCTGGGGAGTTTTGCATCCTGGTGTTGTATGAATGGTTACACTAAAGACTTTCAGGTGTACACCCTGATAGTCACGCATCACACACAGACTAACACGCATACACCACGCACCGGTTGCATGAATGGTTACACTTGAAACTATCAGGCATACACAGTAATTTAAGAATTGAACTCTGCGTTTTGAAGCACATGGCCAAAAAGACTGTAGGGGCTGTTGAGCCCATTTGCACGTCTGTGGCCACGCAGATTAACCTCAACAGCCCCATCAGCCATTTTATCCATAGGAATCGAAATGGGGGCATTCAATACAGATATTTTCCTTTATCAGAATAAATATCAGTTTAAAATCTGCAAAAACATGTTAAAATCTTGCTAAATTCACTCACAACAACCCCGTTGTAGTCAGAGTAAGCATGTTAGACAGAGCAATCATTGTAAATAATGACCTCAAACGATAATCAAGGACATTAACACATAAAATCTAGTTCCTGAGAAAGAAGTTCACTTAATAGATTCTATGTTTTTCGATTTACATAAGGATAGAATGAGAAATATTTTGTCAACAATTAACGTTAAACGATGAAAAGAGCATGTCTATACACAAAGTAGAAAAGTCAAGTCACTGAACTGGTGCATGTACCAAGAATTAATGATAACAGTGACTGGCTTGAGGTTCCAGGCTCCAGTATTTAAACAGTCAACGGTTACCAGTGATAATGTTAAATATACAATTGTGGAAAATGGAATTACAAATTGTGCTGGCTGACATCGTTTGATTTGAAAAGGTCAAAAGATTTATTGATTCCAAGACAGCATGAGGCACGACCTCAGTAGAAGATGCAGGCAACCCAGAGATTGGAGGGGCCAGAGCCACATGTTCAAAGTGACTTAGTTTGGGGGCGCACAATGCCGGCAACTTGGTTGTAGCTGCACACGTGGGAAGGCCTGTGCGCTGCTGTACAATGCTTGTGGCAGGCCTTGTTATGTTTGAGAAAGCATGACTGAACGTTTTCGTTTGAAAAGTGGGGCATGATCTGTTATATGACCTGATAAATGACTCATTGCGGTGACCAGACATAAACATGATGTGTCTGGCTTTGAAACCAGCATCATTCATCAGTTGTTATGCAGTTGCTCTCAGGCAGTGAGCAGTGCAATGCTTCACCTGTGCATACGTTCAAATATCCGGCTGCATATTGCTAAATATGCGTTTGCTAAGACGGTTTGATTTTTTACCAACTTGCAGCATCATATTTACAAATGCATCTGCACTGATGTGATTGAATAGATGAGTGTCTTCATTATCATTTTTATTTCACAAGAGTTTTAGCACTTTGACGGAGCAGTATTTAGAGTCATTTGAATACATTCGTTCATACGCGGGAACCTCTTCATTACTAAAGCCACCTTGAAAATTCATCTGTTGAGTTTCATGTGCAAAGGGTACTTATTCGCCGTATTTATCAGTGTGGAATTCGAAAGAATCTTTGTGAAGTTAGTTGTGAAACTGGACACCACGCATTAAAAGAGAATTGCAATGTTGTAGCAAAGGCACTGCCCGAGAATGGAAGATGGCGCCTTTTCGAGGTAAGTGATAATTTTCATAAGGTCGTCATATTCAATGATTTGTCTATGCTTGGTTTGTTTGCATTTTCTCCTTCAACAAACCGTCTAATGTTTTATTGCATGTTTTAAATTCTTTGTCTCTGACTTTATCGAGATGTTGGACAATATCTAAAAAGCGCCTGTTTATTGGTCCTCAAATGTTTTTCAAGGTGTTTTTGTAACACTCCTCCGGTTGAACAGACTTCTGTGCTCACGCTTTGGCTTCGTAACAAAACTTGCTCAAAGCGTATGGAAGACTACTGGGTGGAATTGATTGTGTATCCATTGCATGGCCAAAGTTTTCAGTGCGCCAGTCTGCAAAATAGGAAGATGTATATTTTCTTATTCTTTATTTGTCCATTTATGCATATATTTATTTACTTAAAACAGCAATCTGGGGTTTCTGCCTACGATATATTACAGTTTCCCGTGTAGTAATGAAAACGTAGTTTGCTTGCTGTCTATTAATCTACAACAATCTATAAATCTACTGACAATTTATGCAGGGTGACATTATCAACAATTGAATTCATTGTTGGACTTAGATTTGAAAGTTGAAAACATCTAAACATTACTGAAGGTAATGCCTACCTTGAAACATTTTATGCCATATGAAGCGTTTTTCTTGGTTGATTTGGATTGGTGGCATTAATAATATTTATTGATTTGCTGTTGAGATACTGCAACAAAACGTTTGGTTCTCACAGGCTCAGAAAACGCAGTGAAAGTGTTCCCTATCATGGCAGAACCTCCAGTCAGTGGCTGGGTGTTAGGTGGTGGTATCTTGCGAGCTGACTAGGCCAGCTGTGCGTCCAGTTGAGCAATATTCTGGAAATCTTCCACATCAATATTTCACAAATCAATATTCAGCATGTTATTGTCTCACAAAATATCAAAACGATCGAAAGATTCACTTGTGATGAAAAATGCCCAATTGCTGAAATTGAAATTTTGGCACCTTTGAAATGGACTATGGGCTGAATGCAGACGATGATTTATTCCCTGGTAGCCACTGGTTAAAATATCAACTTTTTTATCCATGTAATTTTCATATACCCGAAAAGTGATGCAAAAGACTGACTGTCCTGTTTTCACCCGTTATCATCACTTTTGTTCATGTCGTTCCCGTTTGCTTGCGTTCTTCCTCCATTGCAGAATTTACCATTTTGGAGATGAGCGTGACTTTTTTTCGGGGAGCCGTAGGTGTGAAGATTGTACCATTGTATAGGCTCCAAATTTTGATAATAAAAAACTGAGACCAAAGTATATCATAATCATGTCTTAGGCCTTCATTTGGCTATCCTGCAGATATAGTTTTTGGAAGCTTTTTGGAATGTGAAAATTCTCATTGGTCACCCTCAGATGAACGATCTCCAACAAATGTGATTGGCTTAATGAGGTCATGTGACAAACCAGTATTTCACTATGGAAGTTGAATGACGATGGCAAGCAGGCGAAGTCGCAGTGTGCTACGCAATTTTAAAAGTGGTTTGTGTTCTGTTTCGATTATTTTAGTCGGACAGACGTTCTTAAAGTGCAAGGTCTGCACAACAATTATCACTGTACTTAACACACCCTTTGGGTGTGAAGCAGGAGGAATTAGATGCCATGGCATCGGCAGGCCTTATTTATATTCTAGGCCTAGCAGGCCTAGTACTACTCACTGACACTGGTTTCATGGTAGTGGTCATCTGGGGGATATTTAACCAAGTGTGTCTATGAATGCACTGCATCGACTTGTCATTGTATGTGTGTGGATCATTTGGATCATAATTGTGGAGTCATGGCACGATAAGGTTTGTAACTTTGCTACATTTGGTTGTCGCAGCATTGGCGACAAGTGCAAATAGGGAGTACACATGTACTTGAATTACAGCGCACTCTACCATTGACCATGGTAACTACCATAGGAATGCGGAACCAAAAATAATGAAAACATTGTATTTTCATGAAAGATATTATGTGAACATTTGCCGTAATTGCTTTATTTAATCAACTAAACAGCCACACATTTCTACATATTTTATTGCTGAAAGTGAAATAAAAATCTAGGGACTCATATGGGGTGGTAATTCATTTGGGGTAAGTACAACGAAGAGATGTGTCATCATGATATATCAGATGTTATATCACGGCAAACAAAGCATTAAATCACATTGGTCTCGTTTTCACACCGCCTTCTATATTATAATTATTGTTTAAACTTGAAGGTAATAATACCACATAGTCACTAAATATGAAGGTCTAAATTTTGCATATATTACACATTTAATTCAAATAGGCTGGTTAAACGTGCCATTGGGGACATCATTTTAAGTTATATTTCAGAATGTATTTCATGCTGAAAGTCCACATATATCCCCCAACTGCACATCACTTGCACTTAGATAAGTATACAGACCACTAAGGAAGAACCATTGTCCACAACATAGTACTCACCAGTGGGCCACAGTAGTGGAGCCATGATTTCAATAGTTGTATGAGAGACTTGAGGCGTGACTGATGCAACAATCACCAACTTCACTGCATTTTACAACAGTTGACCCATAAACATATATTGGTAATGGGCCTGTTTTTCTTATTTAATTTTTCCAGATTTGCCATTCTTTTCTGACTGATACGAACTTGAGCCTATAAAGCAAAGATGTCATTCTCCTCTTTCTGGAATATATCTGACAGGCAATTACTAAATAATTTCAATTTTAGCTCAAATCTTCCATATGATATGTGCAGAAGTTGGTTCAGCTGTATGGCAGTCTCCACAAGATTCCAGCAGCAATAACATAACGTGCTGCAGATACAGATACATTACATGATACTACTGTTGCATGCTTTTGCCAGTCAGAAGGTAGGCACTCATGTGCCATTACCTTTATTTGCATTGTAAAGACAGGTAGAATATTTTGGATGACAATTTTACATTTACCTTTCCCTTTTGGTCTGAATGATAATATTTTTGGGTCTTGTGGACATCAGAAACATGAAGTATGATAGTCTTCAATGGGATTACACTCATTTTAACAATAAAGAAACCGAAGTGGACTCAGCCATGGTGAACGAAACTTAAATATAATCTATTTACAAATACGATAACTTAAGACATAGTAACATATTAATTTAAATTGTTTTCCTCACATATTGATAATCGATACAAATTACTTTATTCCCGTATATATTCGGGACTTGAGTAGCTCAGAAAAACATTACCAATATTCAGAAATTTAAACCCAACAATGACAGCAAAGATATATCAGAGTAAGCGAAACATCAACATTCATCTTCCAATTCGAATGTGTGAACAAAAATTACACTCCCGACTTGAGACAGGCATTTACCCATAGAAGGCTTCTGGTAAGTTTAAACCGGTCCTGTCAACCTTCAAAATGTTCTTCATTTACTATAGACACTTGTTTTTCCAAAACATGCAGCACTAACCACTTAAAAGCAAAATGTTTATGACTTGTGCCACAGGTAAAAAGAGACATGTTAGGTCTGTCTTTTTTTTTGTTTTTCTGATCTGCAAATCCACTGAGCTTACAGCAAACTAAGAAAGAAGGCAAACACCTTTCTTGGTATACAAACAAGAATTAATGGATTGGTTTATTAAACTGAAACCTGAATGTGACCATATGTTGCAAATATGTGGACCGGCATCAAAAAAAAAAAAAAAAAAAAAAAAGAAAAAAAAAAAAAAAAAAAAAGATGGCTGATGATCTATATGTTACATAAGATACAATACATGTTATGTGAAAAGGGACAATATTTTGCATATGTCCCAACCTTAAGCTTGAAAAGGTTTTTAGAGACATTTTACAGGTAAAAAGGGCCTTCCGTGTGTAATGTTCCGAATGGACCCACCCCCCACAAAAAAAAAAGAAAAAAACACAAAAAACCAAAAAACAAAAACAAACAAAACAAAAAAAAAAAACAAACAAAAAACAAAAAACAAAAAACAAAAAAAAAAAAACAAAAAAAACCAAAAAAAAACCCAAAAGCAAAAATAACCACCACCCTAACCCCCCCCCAGAAATGGCTGAGGATTTATATGTTACAAAAGATGCAAAAAATGTATTGTGAGAAGGGACAAAATTCTGCATATGTCCCAAATAAAAAATTGAAAAGGTTTGAGAGACATTTTACAGGTATAAAGGGCCTTCCATGAGTAATGTTTTGAATGGAGCCCCCCCCCCCCCCCCCAACAAAAAAAAAAATATAGAATTTGCTGATTTCAATTGCTGGTTATCAAATATCAAAATCTTATTAAGAAATAGACTTTGCACCTTTAAGACCCAAATGATGGAATTTTTTTTATTGTTCAGACAGAGTACAAAATGCAGGTTTCATTACAATAGACGCTCGATAATTTTCATGGAGTCATGCGGAGGTTAACTGCATATCAGTCCTATCTAGAGGTAGTAGATACTGTACATACACACACACACACACACACACACACACACACACACACACACAAACACACACACACACACGCACGGTGTAGCTTAAATACATGTGTGATGTAAGTCCATCTTCAGCTCTTTTTACATGTACAAAATGAGATTCCTCTTTACGAATAAAAAGAAAAACACATCAGGGCTTGCCAACCTTAAAAAGTCAGTATTCCCCAACCCTTATATATTTCCATTTATCCTCATCAATTTTAAGCTTTTGATTTCTGATTGCTATAGATTCTTCAATTGTCTTTATTCTTTTCAATACATTTGGGAAACCATGTATGTTTGGAACGTATTTCCCAAACTTGCATGCATTAATGTATTTTTTGCCTAATGTAAAAATTTTCTCTTGGTTTTACACCTGCGTCATAGTAAACCCTCTATAACAGTATTGTTGATAATACAGCCTAAAAATTTGTTGCCAGAAGAGTTTGGTAAAGGCAAACTCGCAAAATAAGTGGCAGGGAGATTCTACATTTTCCTTATACAAACTACATGAATCAGTTTCCCCAAGATTCCATCTGTAGAGTCATTCTTTTGTATGTATTATTCGGTGCAAAAATTATGTTGATAATTTTTTTTGTGTGGATTAAGTTGAGGAGTAAATGATGTTAAAGCTGCTTTTAAATCATTTAAAGTAAGTTCGCAATCTAGTTCCTTTTTCCATTTTTCTACCATTGGAGAAAAGTCAACAATATGTAAGTCACGGAAAAGGGTCCACAAGTCTTGGTACTTACCCAATAATCATCATAATGCCTATTTTCTGGTCTTTTCTTTAAAATTTTTTTCATTTTAAACCTGGATAACAGTTTTCCATTCATGTGGAATGACAGTTTTACATTCATGTGGAATGACAGTGATTATGCCATAGTAAGTAGCAAAGTCCACTTGTAGGTCAAATTTCTGTATAAACTCTGTATATGACAAGAACATGTTATTTCTCTTTAATAGGGCTTTTACATAAGTGTACCCTTTTCATACCACTGTCTATAAAAATGGGTTTCTAGTTTCATTTTATAAATGAGTTGAACCATAGAGTTTGATTTTTTTTGTCTCAACTATATTTTCTGGTTCATGAAAATTAAACATGCTCCAACTTATCAGACTTCACACCAGAACTCATTTTTCATATTATGAAATATATATTTAACATCTTCATTACAAAAAATACATCCCCATGACACGGAAGCTGCCTAAAATGAAGTGTTCCAATTTGGCTTCAGTGTCTGATAACAGTCTCACAAATTATAAGTATGTTCACTGATTATCTTAAACTGCCTGTTTTTGACATTGCTTTGCAAAATATCCAACAAAGATATGCTATAACAGATGTTGATAAAGCTAGTAATATCGTTGGACTTCTTTGGAAAAAAAGCCACCCAAGTTATAAAAACGAACTTGGCATAAGAAACTCTTCACGTCTATCAAGTTCCCCCTGTTTTTTGCGCTACATAAAGACATTGATAATAGAGTAATTGATTTGCATAAAAATATACTTAAGAATAATGTCACCATACAAACATCAAATAAAGGCTTGGCAATATCTATTCTTTTTTGGACAACTAAACACAAATTTTTTGTAAATCAAAATTTATTGCAGGCACCTCAAATTGCACCAATAAAAAGTTACCAATTGAAGTAATCCCATGTTTAACTGCCAGTAAAGACTATTTTCGTAAGTACTCTTATTACATACTGGAATTAATTCTTATTATGGTACTAATAATTCAATTGAATCTGTCTCTAATATCAAAGATTAAAAAATCATTAACCCTTTTGTCATCTCCAGTCTACATGCAAATTTGTCCATAAACATGTGAAAGGAGCACTTGATAAGATAATATCTAAATATTTAATGGTATTAGTCATCAATATATAAACACATTTGCAAAAAACTGCTTTTTGGTCTCATAAACACTACATGAAAAGAAACGTTTAATCATATACCTTAGCAAATCTATAAATTAAATTAATGTAATTCACTTCTAAATCCGAAGTTTTCCTTTTTATGTTCATTTGTCAAAATTAATAAAACTAGCTGTAGAGTTGCATAGACTGCTCTTTTTACCGGATGGACGCAATCTACAGACGGGGTTTTCATAGAAAAGACAAAGAGAAAATGCACATACATAATTGTTCCAAAAGGCAACATTTAAAATGCCCCTTTACATCATATGAATGTTTGGATACATTCATGGTGAGAAAGGAAAGATTATGCTTGTGTATTTTGTCCAGGATTGTGCTAGTTATATTTATATGTAGCTGGTATGATGCATGTTTGATGTAAGATACTTCTTAAAGTTGAGAGTTGCTTGCATTTAATCGATTTAAACTACTGCTAAGTTTTTGTTGGTTCCTGCCTCAATCAGGCAACAGATGTTTTCCCTAATACTACATTTCAAACATCAGTAAGTGGTTAGTATGTTGCACCGGACATCGACCTCGCTTGTATGATGACTGCCAGGTTTTGATCTTGGAAAGTTTTGTTTGCTATGGTTTTCAGTGCAGTGTCTATCGCACTGTTAAAGAGTGCTGTTCACTTGTCCATTAATTTGTATAACAGTCGTTATTTTCATGTTGTCGATAGGAAATCTTATCAACTTTAGTTATCCAATGAATGATGTATTACCAGATGGATATTTTTGTCTTGTTGTTATATATGGTGATGGTCATGTAGATGGAATGGTCAAGGTTTTGACGGTTTTTGACTTGGACTGCTTTCTTTGTCTCTGATATTCGCACGTGATGGTCCCTCGCTACAATTATGCAACAACATAGTGTTTCAGTTAAGTAGAAAAACGAATCCAAGAAGAAAGTTTGATCGCCATTTTCTTGGTGTAGACAAGGGGGCCCGCTTGATTTGTAACATTTTGGTTTGAGTTCAAGTTTGTAGGCAGTAACTCTATGCTTGGATCTTTTTGTTGTCAGAAGTATTTGATTTCCCTCTGTCCAAGATGATAATATTGTTCATAGATATATATGAAATTCTTTTGTCCCAGTAAGTTTAAATTTGAATTTTGCTACTTTTACATATGTTTGTGGATAGGCTAATTCATATGTATTATCCAAGTATTGTGATTATGAGCAGGAATACACTTTGTTATATGGTGCGCTTTTATGTATTTGCCATTATTTCACATTCACACATAATTTAAACTCATGTGGGTTGCTCTTACTAAATACAAGTAAAAAGTAAGCAGCTGCCATCATTAAGAAACATGTCTGAGAAATTAATCCTGTGGAAGATGCTTTATTTTTTCCCCAGTTTATAATTTCATTTGACTTTTGAATCCTTGACTTTTCGATATTTCGAATAGAACGGTATGCGATTTACTAATTAATGTATAGGTCTAGAGAAAGAGGCAGGGTTTTCTATTGAAAATACAAAGATTGGATTGTGCTTTTTTCATTATAATCAGATGGACATAAAAATGTAGCACTGTTGCTCCTGTTTGTATATTGTTTACTCGCCTGGCCTTTGATGAAGTGGATAGAGTTTTTTTTTCTTATATCTGTCCCCAAGCTTTGGTAGTTGATGCTAAATGCGTACACAGGGCATGTGGATAGTCCATACACATCTGTCTTTATATTTTTTATGATTAAGATTCTGTTGATGCTGTATGAGGACACAGATTATCAAAATAATTATTGGATCACAAATTGCTCAAAGTTCCACTTTAGCTGTGCTTCCCATAGATCGCAAAGCTCATGTGATCATCCCTGTCCGTCTGTCGATTCTTCTGTCTATCTATTTGTTCATCCTTCCATCCGTCCAGTGACATTTGCTTTAGAGACAATAGAATGTTCAATATTTAAGTTAGCCCCGTTAAAGTTTGGACCTATTTAATGCATCAAATCTAGGTCTCTTTTGTTATGGGTAGTGCCAAAAAATTCAATACCCTGAGAAATTATAAGGCTAATTTCACCAATATGCCACAAATGTGTCTCATTTGTGGAATAACTCAGAAAAACATTTGCCATATTAGTTGGTATTTATGTAACATAAGTGACCTTGACCTTCTTTGTCAAGTTCAGCACTAGGCTACATTTGAGTAAATATTGTTTGTGTTGCTCATACGAACTGAATTTATGGTTATACATCCATATATTATTACGGGAATATTATACATACAGAGGCCTATGACATGTGGAGCCATGGTGGTGCCACTGGCGGTAATTATTGGAACTAACAACATGAACATAAAATACATTCAATTCATTATTTTAATAATGAATAAAACAAAAGAGCAAAATTCATTTCTACCATGCACTCGGCCAATCGTCAAAGGATGTGAAATGTTGGATGAGCTTGACCCATAAATAATGTCATTAATCACTTAGTAAGGAGAGCTAAAATCAGTATGTTGAAGAAGAATAAGGCTAACAATACCAAGTATAACAGAAATGGGTCTCATACGTAGAAGTTCAATATTGTATAATATGAATGATCCTGCCTTGTTACTCACGGTGGGAGAGGAATGCATTTCAGTGAAAGAACTTTTTGTGATGGTCGTTGCATCTGACCTTGTGGACATATATTTCTCTAATATCACAAGAATATAATGCATGCAAAATTTTAGGGGCAGGCTGGTTATAGATTTTGCATGTTTTCTGATTATTATAAAATCAGATTTCAGATTTTGATATCCAAATCGCATTTTCATCATAAAAAGACAACACCACACTGATTAACTCAACTCGAACCTACACTCCACGTGCTGGTTGACGTGGTTGCGAGGAGTCAAGCTTAGGGGGATCATTCAATTTAATATTAAGCTATATGTGTTTCTGTCCAAATGTGTATAAATTGATAAGGCTGGAACCTTGCCATGGAAATGATGTGTTGATAATATTCATACGCATAAAAATCGGGAATCGGAGAGCAAATTCCTCAAGCCCCTAATTATAGCTAAACAGTTTCAATATTACCGAGTTCAAATGTCAGATTGTGAAATAAATCCACACCTTCAAGGTTCTAATGTCCTGTGCAATTATGGCGCTACTGGTGGTACTGATTTGAACTAGTATTATAGGTATCTTAACACATTAATGATGAATGGAGGTAGGACCACAATATTTACACTAAGTCTGTCATGGGTCAAAACTCACATTTTGTAAAATCATGATTAACCTTGACTTTTGTTTTCAATGTCATCAAACGCTGTAGTAAAAGACACTAAATTAAACATATTGAGAAATAATTCGGGTATCATTACTATATTTACTGAGAGTATTTAACAGATATGGACGTTTGATACAGCTTAATATGGATGACCTTTATCTTCTTTTTCGTGGTTATATATAGGTCCTGCATTTTTATGAAATGATTGAATGGTCATTACATCTTAACTTGTGCAACACATACATAAAACGAAAGAGGAAGATTGTACAGAAAATTTATGGCATGTGGCGTCATGGTGGCGCCACTACTGGCAATGATAGGAAAAACACCATAGTTACATAAAGACATTTAATTTATTATTGTGCTAATAATTTAAGATGGAACTAAAATTGTACACGAAATCTGCTTAAGATCAATAGTCAAATTTTGTAATACGTTGTGTTACCTTTGTCCTGTTTTTCAAGGTTATCATGTGCTTTGAAGTAGACACTAAATTCAAAATGTTCATAAACACAAAGGCAAGCCATACCAAATGTACCACACATGTGTATAATGTGGAAGTTCTATTTTGCATGCTATGAACGAGCTTGACTAATTTCTCATGGAGTGAATGAGTGAATGCATTTCAGAAAATAATGGTGGTCACCAGAGTACATGTCGGCAAAGGATTAGATGCACTGGCCTAACGTTTCTGTAAAAATTGGAGGGTCTGTATTTAGGCAACCATAGTTGCTTTCCAATGGGTGCAAATTGTGCACAATTGTTAGCTCATTTATATTCATTTTACCACGACTATCGTTTTTTGGGGCAGTCAAGCAATGAAAGACATTCGTTGTAAATGTTGTGGACTGACCTTTCGATATATTGATTACCTTGTGAAAATCAATGATAAATATATCAAACAATGCATTTTATCCATTACCTAAGTAATTTACAATTGAAGGAAACTACAGATAATGTTTTGAAGTGTTCCAAGTTCGATATAATAATGTTTAATGGTGATGATGAATTAAAGCATAAACTGTATGGCAAAGGAGGTCTTTCCAGGTTAATATTGTTAACTATCCTCACACGGATATTAAAGGGCCTGCTTATGGCGTCTATGTGTCATGGTTGATTGCATTTGGTAGAGTATGGACTGATTTTGACAACTTGGAATTCCACCATACATTTTTATTTGATAAATTGGTAAAACAGGGATATTAAAAAATTGAGAAAAATCATTTTCAAAATTTGTAGTTTGATGTTGTGAGCGAGTATTGGTTATACTTTGCAATTTATAATGGTATCTGTATGAAGCAAGACTCCTTAAGTGGAGAGTTGCATGCATCATATCGATTTAAGCTACTACAAACTTTAAATTGGTAGCTGTCTCAAGTAAGGGGAAAGATGTTTTCCTCCACACTATATTTATGTCTCTTGTATGTCTATCTCGAACTTACAGGATTTAGACATGGATTGTTTGATGGCTGGCAATTTGATCATGGTTGAATCTTGATAACATGGAATTCAGTGCAGCCTGCTAGACAATGGAAACTGTTGTCCAGTTTTATCATTCATGCCAATCACTATCACTTTGTGGATGTTGTCTGTTTGGAGTTTGCTGGCAGAAGCAAGTTTTGATAAATGGTCCGAACTTGGATGTAATTGATCATGTTCATATTCATTTGTTATATTTGGACGGATTCGGAATTGGAATGAATATGGATATCGATCTTGATAAGTAAAGGTCAATGACTACTGGTCCGAACTTGGATGTAATTGATCATGTTCATATTCATTTGTTATATTTGGATGGATTCGGAATTGGAAGGAATATGGATATCGATCTTGATAAGTAAAGGTCAATGCCTACTGTGTTTTCTAATTTGAACGGAAATTTAAAAATAGTCATTCAGTGTCAGCCTCGACCAATGAATTTGAATTCAGTCAGATAACAAATGTCACCGTCACGTGTGCAAAACCTATTTGATCCAAACTAATTGAAACAAAAATAACATAATTAATAAAAAACGCAAATTAAGCAATCTTATTTGTCAAAATATGCTTCCAAATTTAACCATTCAAAGGAGATTTACTTTATATCATCGAACATATGTAAAAGACAATAAATATCTTTAACAACGAAAAACGTCCAAGAAAGATTTTGTTATCAGAAATCACACATTAAAACAATGAAATTAATAGATTTGTGTACCTATTCAAATGCTACTCGTCATTCTCTTTAAGATTGTAAAATGAAAATTATACATTATGTGGAACCATCTTGGTTGCACAAGAATGCATGCTAAACGGACCTCGTCTTATTCACGTACGAATAAGATCATATATATGTCAGTCCATTGTAAGTTATAAAACGTCTCTGAAAGGCATTGCTGTATAGGACATTGATAACATAAATGGCTGTGATTTTCAGACAAATAATGCAATTTCCGATACCAATAGTTCAAACAAACATAACCCACATTCAAAAATTCCAACCCAAGAATGCTAGCATAATTAAATACAGCAATAGGCAGAGATTCAAGAATTACCAAAATAATAACTTCCAGCTTTCAATACCAGTGTGACCAAATATCTGATAAAAACTCATCAATATATAGATTCTGCTTCCTAAATTACATCAAAATCCTTCAAAATCAAGAATCAATGCAGGCAGTTGATAATGCACCCCTTAAACATTATCAAGTGATGTAACGCTATGTTCAACTGTCACTAGATATCATTTTCTTAGTTACGCCAATCTAACATACAAACACATGGGACTTAATTGTTTTCGGAGTATAAATAATTCCATGGTACTTGTCTAAAACGCTACATAAAAGTGCTAAATTTTCTGCTTTTCCCACTTGATTTACAAACTTGGTCATAAAGATCATAAGCAAAGAGCTTCATGCATTAAACATTAAAATGGTTAATCATAATAGTGATGTATATATATATATATATATATATATATATATATATATATATATATATATATGTATACCACATTTATACAAGCAGCCGTTTGGAAATACTATGTGAAAACAACATTAAATCATGTACCGTTGATAAACAGAGATTAGTTAATCTTTGAAATGTTCAATCGTGACAGTCATATATAAGACATTTACCAAGAACTGTTTTTGGTTCAAAAGACTGTATCAAAAGCACTGTTACCATCGAAAATTTATTAAGCACAATTCGTCACTTTTTTTACAATATCTTTGTCCAACTTGGGCCATTGTATTTCCAGAAAACAAAGGTATCATCATGGTCAGTAATTGCTCTCTTCCCGCTGGCTGACTTATACCTTTGTTGGCTTCAATACTAATTCAGGACTTTCTGTAAAATCACCTAGTGGTCATTGGTTTTACGTTTTTGGCTGCGTTTGCTCTAAATTTGCATTCAGAATAATATTTATCTATATTTGCTCCTGTTTGGTATCACATTACCTGGTGAGTCTTAGGTCGTATTTTGTCTGCCTCAATAACCGCTAATTATAGTATGCATAGGTTGTCCAAAAATTAGTTGTGTCTTTTGTAATCACAAACTGGTGACTGACCTGGCGATAGCGAAGACCTATAAATATGACAGAGGTGCTCATAATTCTTAGAATGGCTTCATGAAATATATTTTCTCTGATATTGCTTCGCAGAAAAAACATCTCGTTTTCACTTGTTATTGTAATCATATGGCCCGAGGATGCCACACAATTATGCTGAGCATCCAGCCAATGCAGGCCTAGTGGGTAGTTCATATTGATGATATATCTGTGTTCTGTTAAAGGATGTGTCATCTGTATCGTGATAAAATCCCATTTGATTACCAGATCTCCCACGACGCGTATGCTACACCCTATACATTGTTGTGGACGATGAAAGATACTGACGTTCAAGAAACAGTGTTTAATTTTATCGAAGCTTATTGTTATATACGGGTACGGTCTACCCCAAATACGTTGTGGTATATAACCTATAAACCAAACAAAATCTGTTTCGTGTACAGCTCTGTAACGCCAAAAGATCCTTACATTCTGAAAGAAATCAGAACTTGTACCTTGCCAATCTAAATTTATGTCCTTTTCTCCTAGTTGGGGATATATTCTGTATATTGTCAAAGCATAAGAGTCTGCACAAACTTTGCGAATTTTCATAATATTACCATAAGTAGACCCCCAATCAGTATAGTGTTCTAATTCCAAGTTGAAATGAACCTTTCGAGGGCTAAGCATTAGAATCAAGGAATAACATATTTCTAATGCTTTAATTGTTTTCAGAGGTTTAATGTCTAAATAGGAACCCTTCGCCCACTCCGTTTTGCAAGGACTGAATGAAGATATTCTGTAGGCTGTAGTATAATGCCTGGTAGTCTGAAAGCAAGTGAGCTTCAATCTTATGCCACTTAGTAGTCGGCTCTGTTTATCAAGGCACATCAACTCGCACATGTTGCCGTCATTAGAATAAGGATATAATGAAGAGTAGGTAAGGGCTCTTATCTGGCGAAATTCAAAGTCTATGAAACAGAATATATGTGCTGAGTTTATATTTTGTGTTAAATGGTGGTAATTAAATATTTCAACCTCGTACGACATTGGCATTTCTTGAAAGATATAACAATGTTGCTTGCTAGGAAAATATTCCATATAATTGTGTGGGTCTAGATATAGGCTATTCCAGCCAATAATATTGTAGGTACTGTCTTTGTCACAAATATTTGTCACTCCTACACAAGGGGACAGTTTAACAGAGATGCTCAGATAATAGTGTATTAAAACGTGGACATAGTATACTATATAGAGAAATGATGTGGAAGATGTAAAGGGATGCAAAAAGTACAAACTGCCACAAAATGGTCCAATTGGCGTCTGTAAAAATCCGTCTAAAATGAGCACACCTTCAATTATACAATTATAGGTGTTTCTGGCTACCAATGTAAAATTATGTATCGAGAGTTCTAATGTATTGACAGATGGTTTCGCGATGAAATGAAGTAAATAACATGGAAACGGAACATGGGAAACATAGTCACTGAATCGTAATTGTATGCCAGTTCTTACCTCTACACGAGCAGTTCTATTTCTGACTAAAAATGACCTTTGCGTCCAGCTTCTCCGCACTGCGCTGTACCAATGACAAGCCACATCCCCTTGTATTTTAAAAATAAAAAATGCAAATTTGACAGAGACGAAAAATGAGTTGCTCGTTATTTTTGAACAGACATGTTTGTTTGTGGATGGCTTGAATGTGTTGACAAGCATCACTTTTTCATACCCTTCTAGTCCATCATATATTAACAGATTAATTGTCCTGAGAGCTTTAATATTTCCGGTAAGTGAGAGGATGAAGCGTTTGGTTTTTTCTGTTATGATTTGCCAATAAATCTGTTTGACGGGACACTGGTATTTAAACAGTCGATTTAATGAGGTAATGACACCCTGTGATAGCATATTAGCCGAGCCGTCAGAGCCATTAATGGTTTCTTTAAACATTTTCCAGTAAATGTGTTTCATTCTGCATTGATGTGAAACATATTCCTTTAAGCTGTTTCTGCATAATATATGGCTATCTGAAATAAAGGTTTCTTTTCTAATTGAACACATGCGGGTCACAAGTTGCGAATGAATTGATATGAAGCTGTTAATTTTAACTTTGCATAATCTCATCAATAATATTAATTTGTTTGTTGTTGATGTGATAGAAAATCTTGGTAGACTTCCGCAGTAACGTTCGCTGATTCCATATTTTGTAATTGCATAGTCTCTAACAGTAAGGTATGGAACATCCGGACAATTTGGCACAGAAAATTGCAAAACAAAGTTTACGAAAGTCAACTGCAAGAACAAGGTCTTGGGCGCCAGTATATGCCAACATCGACTTGTATATTTATTATTTGGTAACATGAAAAATCCCAGGTAGAAACATGGATTTCGAAAAAGTGTGTCACTGAAGGCTTGACTAACATTGGCCGAGGTTGAACCGCTGTTCATGCAGGTGGTTAGGTAAATCCGTACACATGCAGTAATAATGTAGAAAGTACCTAACAGTGATGACTCAATAATCATACACCTGCCAAACAGGTATGATATATGCATTTCAAAACCATGACGATGTCCACACAATATGTTCCCATATGTAACATAATATTTGACGTCTGCATACACTATAAATATGTGTGATTTCAAATAGAATATAACTGTGTTTGATAAAGAAAAAAGTGTCAAGTTCCCGAAGATTCCACACTCGGCCATGAGAATGACAGGCGGATAAGAGCCGTCCAAAACAAAACATTCATTATCTTTACAACCTGGGGAAAAGGGCGTGCAATGTACCTCTTGCATAAGAATAGTAAATGTTTGGTTCAGGGCGCCTTTTAACACCCAGTTGTGGTTTGTATCAAAATAGATACGTAAAGTTCCAACAGGGTAAATTAGAACCTGTACAGGTGATGCCATTTGAGGCCAAAGTATACGTTTAGTTATCTGGCTTCCTATGCACAAATGAATTGCTTTCAACATATCAAGTAATTTAAGACTTTTATCCACACATGCGTAATTCGCAATTATATCATCAAGGACATAAAACCATCTGCAACATGAAGCAGACACATGTTTAAGTTGTTTTGCGATACCACAGTTGGTTGCGGCCTGTAGAGTAAGGCATAACATTACCACCATAGTCCATGCACGCATCTTTGGTTTTGGTCTGCTGCAATTAAAAATGAAAAAGCAAGGGTACTTTGAGATAGGGTGGACCTATATAACACCCACACCACCTTGTATCTAAATATCAAACCTAAATATCAACTACATTTTGTGCACATTATGCCAAAAGTTCTTCCCTTAAACCATGGTCAGTCCTATGTCTGTTTTTGCATGCACTGCAATATTCTCTTGAGAAGGTAAAATCAGATTTTGCATCAGAATTTTTGGTATGGGCAAGCAACATCGAAAGAACGCTTGAAGGTTTCTAAAATATGTTCACAGTGAGAGAATTGAATGGATGTGTGCATTTCAATGCGGCATCCATCTTTCCGTTCCATGCACAACATGAGCTATATCCAAAAGAACCATAGGTGGTTTGGTAACTGTGTACAATGACACTTTCATGCTTAGCATGTCAGCTCCAACAAACAAATTTCCCTCTGATTCTCAAAATCGCTGATTGGCTCCTAAGTGGTATTGATTACCAACAAGCCTGCATTGAAATTTTTGCACATGTATATATATAAGTCACTCAATAAATAATTCTCCAATTTGATAACTTAACATAAATTGCATACATTTCTTTAAGCCGTTTACATGTGTAAGTGGAACAGTTCAGAGGGTGCAATTTCTGTGGAGATCAGCAAAGTTGGGGTGCAAGCTTGAGTGCACATGGGCAAAAATAATAAGACAAAGTCAGAAACCATACTCTCCAGTAAGGTCAGGTAGAGTACAGCGTCAGTGAGCCTTCTTGTTCCTGTTTTTTGTGACATGTGATTATTAGGCAACAAGGCTAGTGTTTTGACAGTTTAGCGCTAAGGTACAGGACACACCTCTCTCCGTACATCAAGGAATATTTGCAATTAGAGGATCCTCATTTGAAGCTTCACCTAAATGAAATGCAACAGATTGCATGCTGCTGGTTTGAGGTCGACATCAAGGGTGAAGAAGCATTTACTGATTAATTGCCCTCAGGTTATCAGATTCCAGTGGGTAAAGGTGGCATGTCCATACAAGACAGACAATCTGGGGCAACATGCTTTTCAGAGATGAATGTTGTTTCTATCTGCATAGGAATGATAGGTGAGTTGGGCTATGGAGGAGAACAAGGAGAGGCATGTCGCATGCTGTGTACAACCCATGGTTGGATTTGGAGCTGGGCAGCACACTGGTCTGGGTGGGAATCTCTACCAATGGAAAGACTGGTCAAGTGCATTACTTTGCAGCACCTGCAAGACAGTAGAGTTAGTGGACTGGCCAGCTTTTACTCATGACCTCAGCCCAATAGAGCACCTATAGAGTATTCTAAAAAGAGGCGGGTAAGTGAAAATGGGTCCTGAGAGTGATCTTGCTGAACTGCAATGCTATCTTTTGCAGGAGTGAGACAATGTACCAGAGAGGCTGATCAGATTAAGACTTAGATTTAGATGCAGAATCCGCTTATTTCAGCATTATAAAGTATACTCTATACATAATATGATAGTAGGTCGGGACACTCTAATTAAGGTGAAAAACGGCACTATACTGGAAGCCACCTTGACAGAGTGTGATCAACATGGCTGTTTTGGCAAGCAAAATGACCCTGCTCCCTAGCATTTTGAATATTTTTATTGGAATGCAGTCTCAAATCTTCAAACAGATCATTACTGACCCTAAATCCTTTTGTGCAAGCAAACAAAACAAAGAGATCTGTGGTAATACAACATGACTGTAATTGGAGATTATACCTAATAAGCTCCAGTTAATTGACTTCAGGAGATGTAGGGATCAACCATGGTCCGGACCGACCTTAACCCTTGTGGGAAATGTGGAGGACATGTAGGGATCAACCATGGTCCGGACCGACCTTAACCCTTGAAGGAAATGTGGAGGACACACACACACACACACACACACACACACACACACACACACACACACATAAAAGCCACCAGAAAGCTACTAAGTATTGACATGCAGGGTATGTGAAATTAAATACTACATTAAATGCACTGGTTTAAATGACTGAGACTTCCTTCATATAAAAAACTCAAATATACCCTGGACAGGTCATTGGTGTATGCTACCTCAATTTGATGAATCTTTATTCAGTGAAATTAATGAGTTCAGTATGTCTACAGAGGATAGTGACTCAATCAATCCAAGTATTGTACCAACTGTCACGAAGGGGTTAAGAATTGGATTCATGAATATCAACAGATTGTTATCACAGACCATCTCGGCACAACAATGGATGGATTAAGTTTATGCGTGTTGTCTGTGAATGAGATATGGTTGGATGACTCCATTGACACGTAAGAAGTATCTCGCTATAATGAAAACAGGCATGATAGGACTATAGACAATAGAAGCAAGAAATTAGGCGGTGGCCTGCCCATTTACCTTGAGGACCACTTTCCATTCAACCCCAGATCTGATCCTTAATGTAAGAAGCTAGACATTATTATCTTAAAAGTTTACCTGCCAAAAACAACCCCAATACTTATAGGCAGTGTATATGGACCACACAATGATACTGCCTTTGTTGATGACTAACAGCAGATACTTAAACAAGCCTCCACAGAACCACAGAATGATACCTACTTGGTGATTGTAACGCATATATGCCTGCAAAGAACCATTTAAAAAGAAAAACTGCTTGATGTTACAGAGGAACAGCAATAGTTGCACCTGGTTACTGGGCGTACTAGGGTCATGGAACATTCAAGTACATGTAGTGACTTGGTTTTACACTGACAACGTTGCACAATCAGGTGTTTTACCAATACGAATTAGTGACCGCTACTAAAATTATCCAGTCAGAAAATCAAAACTGCCCAAAAGGCTGGCAAAAACAATACATGTATGAAACTATAAAAGATATAATCCCAAAACATTTGTTCATTATGTGAGTAACCTGCCCTGGTCGATAAAATTATGTTTCAATAACACACAAGATACGCTTGATGTATTTATTAAATTTTTTTGTGACACAGCAGATAAGTTTGCACCGATGATGCAAAAAAGAGAAAAAAGTATACATAAAAACGTCGATGATGATTTTTGTGAGTATGAAATTTTCGAATGAGCAGTACAAAATAATTCATATCCTGTCTCAAACTACACAAAATCCTGAGTAGTGAGTGCTGCAACGGATGTGACAGATCATATTTTTAAAAATATGGACCTGCATAAATTAACTCGAGCTGTATTTTTAAATTTCAAAAAGGCTTTTGATACAGTGGAGTCTGAAGCACTCTTGATCTACCTAAAATGCTTGGGTGCCAAGCAGATTGAATTAATGTGGTTTCAAAATTACCTTAAAACCGTACTCAATTGTAAAATATCGAAACTGTTTTTCTGATCATCTGTCCGTCACGCGTGGTGCTCTTTAGGAGCCCACATAGATCCCCGTTCTGTTCATAATATCCATCAATGATCTCTGTCGAGTGATTAGAAACCTTGTAGTGTTGTAACATTCAAAAGACATTCTTGACATCAAGAGAAACCTAGAGTGAGATCTCTTCATTATGGTTTCAGTATAACAAACCCCATTTAAATATGTCAAAATGTAATTGGATGTTGTTTGAAACACAAAGAAAAAATAGAAACACTGCCAATATAGACATTGGTAAGAACGCTAAAATATATTAAAAATGTTCCATACATACAAATACATGGACCTCATTATGGACTATACTCTGCATTGGCAGGCTCACATTGTTAATATAGGGGAAAAGATTTGACAGTGTATAGGTGTCCTGGGACGATTTAGAAAGTATATGGTCAATCATCTTGCAGTTAATTTGCATAATGCACTTATACTGACACTGTTTGACTATTGTGATGTTGTTATGGAAATTGTATCAAGTCTCATGTGTCTAAACTACAAAGGCGACAAAATCGAGCTGGAACGACACTGTTACAAGTGCCTTGAGACATACGAAACTTAAAAGTGTTAAATGCTCTAAAATGGTCACTCATAGAAGAAAGAATACTTTACCATTGATGTATGCTGGTTCTTAAATGAAATTTAATGTCTAAACAGGTTAAGTCTAGAGTATATAAGGGAAATAAAATCAGTCAACACAGTCATACTCATTATACAAAATACAGCACAAATAAACACATGAAAGGACAAAAATGTAAAAAAGTTTTGGGTGAGCGCACATTTAGTTAGAAGGGATCTACACAGTGGAACAATTTAAGTGACTAAACCAAAATGGCATCGGATTTCATCACCTGAGGGGCGTTTAGTTGGAAGTATCCTAAACAAGCAAGGTGGGTGATTTTCTCATTCTCGTCTCTTTTTTCCCTCTTAGTCTGTTGTTATGTCCTGTGAACTTTATAAATAGTGTCTTATGTCATGTTCCCTTTTGAAATCAGTTTTAAACTGTCAGCGCTGCCTTGTTATGAAAAAGACTTTGACTTGATTTGACAGACGGATGAATAATATACATTTAAGATATGATTGGGAATGGGTTACATTAACTGTTACAATACAGTTTATTTCTATGCCCTGAAAAGTTAAATTACCAAATCATGATAGATATATAGTAGAATGGACAACAAAAGGGCTGATTTATTGCATATTACAGACATTGCAGTTTGGCTTTGAAAAAAAAAAAAAAAGATTTAAGGAAGGTGTTAAACTTTACTCTCTCAAAAACTTTTTAAATGGCAGGAAAAATTGATACAGGTCTTAAATTTCTAAAAAAAAAACAACATTTGCATCACATTTTTTATTAAGTGGAGTTACTTTTGCGATTTTTAGATAAAGAAAAATGGCTCTAACAAAATACTGGTTTATGACTGACAAAGACTTAGTGATTATGGGTTTAATTAATTTGAATAATTTAGTTGAGATCTCATCATGACAGCAGATGTTAGCTTTAAGAAAGCCAATACTTTTGCAAAATAATTTTCAGTCACATGTTTAAATGAAAAATTGTATTTACTTGTTGTATTTTGGTAATCTTAAAAAAATGCATTTTGAAAATGTCTTATATTTTGTGGCAGCTTGGGTCCTAGTTCAGTGAAACATTTGTCAAAGCCATCTGCTATTTTTTGTTTGTCCATAACTGTTACTTCATAAATTTTAAACAAATCATGGAAATTTTACCTGTTATTTGCTTCGTTTAATGTTCCTTAATAATTTTCCATGAATTCTTCAAACTACCTTTATATATATTGAGACATGAAGTATAGTAGTTTTTCTTTGCTATATTAATGTTTCTTCTGAGAAATGTTTATATTTATTTAGGTGTATTTTATGTATGTTGTATTCAGGAGAGTCTATATGAGTAGTTTTTAACTGCTGTTATAGTTCAGCCCTATGGGCAACAGAAATTATGATACCTCTAGTAATCCAGTTAGATATTTTTGTGTATGTGTCAATTGAACTTAACAGCTTGTATTGTGGAGTTTCTATCTAATGCTTCTTTAAGGACCTTTTCCATGATGTGTACAATTTAGTTTTGATATATGTTTTGTTTTGTTCAAAGACCTTTCCAAAACCTGAGGAATTAAAGGTAGCCAAATGGTCTGAAATATGGCTTTTTAGAATACCGAAGTAGGAGATTTGTCAAAAAATTCAAAAGTCGCACAAGAAAGTGATCTATTAAGGAGCCTTGAAGAAACTAAATGATATGACAGTATCAAAGTATATACTAACAATTATTTAGATTTTCAAGTACTGGATTAAATTCATTCATGAGGGTGACAAAATTCTCATTTATATCTCTAGGAGGTCTACACAGATTTCCTAGATATAGTTTCCTTTGAATCTTATTCATATTTATTCCTATTAATTGTCCTTTCAACATATTAGACATTTAAGGTTGTGTGTTATCAGATTATAGCCTTCAAGTTACAGAAGTGATAAATCAGTCTGGTTAGACAGCCATGTTTCTTGAAGACGTATTGCACTAAATACACTGATTATCGTTTACTTTTCCACTGATATTTTTATCTGTTCGAATTTAGCATGTAAAGATGCGCAGTTTAGGCTAAGCATGGTAATTTTTTTTATTTTTCTCTGTGAAGTAGTAATCAGAACATCTGTGGGCACATTTGTATTAATTGCAACTCAAAACGTAAATATCATATGTTCTTTTCCATTAAATTCTCAATCTTGTGAGTAAGTGAATTTGATTCCATTCCTTCTAGGTTTGAGAGGATATCATACGATCATCAATTAGTGACATCAAAAATAAGAATGGCCGTGGAGTAGCTCATTAGTAGACGTTGTGTATACCTGGTAGGAAAGCTGAAGCTATCTAAGGCTGTTGAGAAAATACTTGGATTCCGTACAAGTAGTGAGTCTAAGGGAAAAAAAATGAACCATGAGAAAGAAAAAGACAAACAAAGTCAGAATCAAGAGGAATGAAACATCCTTGATGGAAGACTGATTATTTAAAATTGTCTTGTACATCGTCCAATATGGTCGTCGAATGTAGAGACAAAATGGTCAAAAGGAACGTATCACCTTTTATCTGAAGACCTTGTCCTGTTGTCCGTCCGTTTCCGTCCAGCTTTATTACCCCCCTCCATATGATATCTGAAAAAACCAGGTTAGCTTGGATCATGAAACGTTAGCAGTTGCACACTCTTGCAGAAATCTACCTTGAGTTTGAAGGACAATAACATTCACCCAAATCAAGGTCACCATGGTTGTTTAAGTCTAAATATTATGCACACAATATTTCACAAGACAGATAATCTGGATCATAAGGTTGATCACTTCTGTTAGAGTCTGCGTCATTCAGGAAGGACGATGACATTGACCCGTCTGGATGGTCACTGGGTCAACTCTCCTTGGATTTTGTGCACAGGATATATCAACAACCAGAAAAAATAGTATCACTGAACTTTTACATATGATTACCCTCATAAACGTCTATGCTAACAACCTATATCTGACACCTACCCTCTCCCCCCAAAAAACTAAGCCCCGCACAGTATCATAGAATGTGAGGGCAAAGATGCAGCAGTTACGAAAATGGTTTCCAGTACCCATGGTACTATGTGTGTAGAAGGTGCCACCATTTATAATAGCCATTTTCTCTATTTGTGCATGCGTATCGATCGATATAACAGTGGATACCAGTATCTGTTGTTCAAAACTTTTGCATTTGCAGAAATAAAATTCAATTTGCAAGATTCAATTAAGACGTGCGCTTATCCCCATTCAAATGCTTTAGAATCAAAAGTGTGGCACAGTGTGGTAGACATTTTACAGTCAAGCTGTACACCATAAATATGGTTAAATGATGAGGTTTAGTATCCAACACAGAAATAGTATATATAGAAGTCACACGTTATGATATTGAACAAGTAAAGCTATAATTCATCATAGCGCATCTACCACCAAAACATCCAATGAAACACTCACTGAATGTATTTTTCATTCTCATCAGGTGATACATCATATCTTCACAAACTAGTTGTAGGACTTGCAATGTGGATCTATTGAATGCAGATCCAGTTGAATAAACACTTTCATTTTAAAAGTTATGAGTTGAATGAAATTATTTGCTACAGATAATGACAAATAGTGGCACCAGCATTGACCACATATATTCCACCAGCAATGTAATTTCCAGTGGCATACCACCTGCATATTATTCTGAGTAGGAAGCTGTAGCTAAAGGATTCAACATTTAAATTTAGAAAAAGCTATATGCTTATCATTTGTCACAGGATATTCATGAATTATGAAACATTCTCCTCTTCCTAGCTGAAATGACACTAAAAGTCTATTTGTCTGGTAGGAAGTTGTTTCCCATGCATCTTCTGGAAGATTTGATAAGACCAACATATTATGCTCAGTCAGGATGCGGACCTGGGTTTCATGCGATGCGACATTAGGGGTCTAATCAGTAGCCTCGATCCTTGTTGCATAGCTGGTCAGTGCTTATGTAAACAAAGATGCATGGGCACATCTTAGTGACTGCTATTTGGGAGTGTTGAGGGTTATCATCTCAAGAAGGATGTATTTTTACCCAAACGTATCATGTTTAGTATTTCTCTGTAGTTGCAACGTGGAATAATGGTTTCTGATGTGCTTACCACTGAAATTCGAGATAAACAGTGACAAAATAGGGAATTATTTTATTTCCTATGACCCTGCCAAATCCTTGTTTCATCATTTCTGTACTCATTCAAAATGTATTGTATGCTGTTCCATCATTCTCTGTAGAATGAGGCAAACCTGGATGGAATACAGGCTAAGCATCCAGCAAAGATGAATGCTGTTTCTTGTTACCATGGGAATGGCGGCCATCTTGAGTGAAGAGCCAACATAGAGCCCTTATGCCCATGGCAACAGGCAAAATGACCAGCCCTCTGTTTATTCATCTCTCAGCTTTGGATCACATGAAAGGGGTGTGATAAGTGATTTACGACTGATATAGCAGTCAGTGTATTCATTGGGTTACAATTAATGGTCATTTTACGAGCATCCTGTCACCCAACACGCCACTGAAAATACAAGAGATGCCTGTTTGGAGCACCCACCGGCCAGATACTGCTCTGGCATTTTAATTTAAAACAGATCCATGACCCTTTCACCTGACCAACAAGTGTTCATGCTTTTCAAGAGGGTATAAATTTTGGCTGGGTTGGGTTAAATTTTCAAGACACAAGTGGTACAATTTGAATAACAGAACAGTCAATTTTATCAAAAGTAATGGGGGTTTAGAACAACTGATCAAATAAAACCTTTACTGTAATAACATAGATTAGGGCAAGTTCCATACTAATCCATATTTTAAGTTGTGAAAAAAATATTTTTGAGCATTCTAGGGCAAATTGTACAGGTTTGATCACAATTCAATGGGCCCTTCCCCCTAAATATGGAATTTTGGGGTTCCTTCCTTTTTGGCTCAAAGCTGGACACAGGGTTGTTACTATCCCACCACCCCAATTGACTCCTTTCACAGAACCGGCAAAGCATAGACTTTTCTCACCTCCAGCTGACTGGAGAGGTCATTGCGGGGGTGGAAAATTGTGGGCATGTTAAAAGTACTGATCTTTCAAGTAAATTTGAGGTCAATTATAGAAACATCAACATAAATTGTAAAACTTTTTGATTAGTATGCCTGTCAATATCGGTAATGTAACATGTATTTTTAACTTGAAGATGTTAGAAACTGTTCACAGGCAAAATTATTGCGACCCTCATATGGTTGTCCATATCTGTGTACTGACCACCCACACATGCAAAGGTGTCAATTGGTTTCTGACACCTGTGGAGTTAATCAGCAGAGTAGTTTGTAAAACCTTTAAACTGAGTACATTTTGGCCTTCTGTGCTCATGATGCCACAGCATATTTCTCTGAGGGATATTACCATTCATACAAGTGTGGTGTTTACAGTGCAAAACGCCATTGTTTCTGTTATGGCAGACACCTAACTGATTTGGCAAGCTTTACTGCCCTAAAATAGTCTTAAGCTAGTATTATAAGTTCAACATTTTATGAAAGGTTTCATTAATAGGTTAGACGCCATTTTCTTCCCATATTGAAACTTGTTTGGCTGAGATATTCATGTTATTTCAGTATGTAAACCTTTCTCTATGGCAAGTGCCCATGTCAAAACGATACAATCAAGTAGTCTTACCCCAGCAAAGGGGCTTTGTGTAGGCATTGGAGGTGAGAAAATCACTGGGCGTAGTGGTGCACCTGTGGGGGCAAGTCCTGAGTTATAAGCATTATCCTGTGACATTATGTGCTGAACATGTAGGTAGGAAGTATACGCCACGATCTGTGCCATGGAGAGTGATTAATATAGGCTTGGCCTGCTTCGCAATCCATGTAAAAGATATGGGTCTATACTTTTTTTTATGTGCTGAGTGCTCTACTGTAAAAAAAAAAAAAGGGGGGGGGGGATAAAACTGACATCTTCAAAGTGTGGCTGCCCTTATTTCATGCATGGGAGAAGTGATTCTGACACCTATGAGTCAAATACCAGCATAGTTTTTGACACCTCTGCACTGAGCACATTTTAACTTTGAGGAATGTCTGCTCACTGTCATACAGCAGCATAGTCAACAGTGGCCACTCACCAGTCATTTATGCATGTGCATACTCTGAAAAGATCAACTCAGAACAAGGTTCTTGCTAACATTTTACTGAGGAAATGTGGTTTGTTTTCCCCAAATTTCCCACATTTTCTGTAATAAATTTCCCTTTTCTCAGTGTTGAGTAAACATTGTTGCAGCTGAGTTACCACACTCTTTTCATATGCACAACTATCTAAACATGTATTCATATTTTCCCATCACCCGAGATTTGATTTTGAGTAGGTACCCATATTAAAAGTATACAAGCAAGCAGGCTTGCCCCCCAAAGGGGATCCTCTTGTGAATGGAGGCAAGAAAGCAGTTGTGCACAGAGGCTCCACTTGTGGGGGAAAGTCCTGAATTGGATTATGGATCTGTATGGTTTGGCAGTGCATTCTAGGTTCAAATTGCCGTGAATAGACTCCATGTTACAAAAGTGGAGCTTTGTAGAAAATGTGGATTTTTTTGCAAAATGGCTGATTTAAGAGGTTGAAATTCAAAGTCAGTTCATGAGATTATTTCTTTCTAATTTGGACCTTCATCTTACTGCTTGCATCAGGAAAGTATATTTGGAGTAGATGGCAAAATATTTTGTCTTCACATTGCTTGTACCAAATTTAATCAAAATACATGTAGATGACTTCTGGATATTTGGGTCAGCAATGGCTGACAGATCAGAAATGAAACGGACATTTTGGATTACCATGGCCCCTTTTTTTAGACTGGAAATATACAATAATGTGGATTTGTATCTGTGGAAAGAGGACATATATTGGTAAGAGATCACAACACATCTTTTGTACCACTTTTTAAAAAATTCTTATTTGTATGTGATACCAGTTAATAACATGGCCGCCATGTTGGATTTTGTGTATCTTGGTGACGTCACAGCATAAGGCTTAGCTTGGAGCCGAGGCTTGCTGGTAGCCAATCAATCTCATTCATGTCTCAGCATTTCGACTGCCTCTCAAAGGTGTCTGAAAACTGAAATTGCAAAATCTGTTCACTGATTGAAAACAAAAACCTTAGTTTCAGCACAGGGTAATATCCAACTGTATGGAAGACAACAAGAGTTGCACTCATGTTCAAGACAGGATATAAGTCAGACAAAGCTAATTACAGCCTACGTCCATCTTGTGCGTCTTGAACAAAATGCAAGAAAGACATGTGCATAACACCTATATGTCTATCTTGGGAAAAACAATTTTGTTTTGTGAAGCATGGTCTGGCTTTGCTCCAAACACTTGTGCAACACATCATTGACATGCCTTGTCAACATATGGACTAAAAACATGGAGAGTAACACGCTTTCTCAATGGCGTTGTATTTATAAACCTTCGGAAGGCTTTTTACTTGTTTAATTTAAATGTGTTACTAGCAAACCTTCAGATTTAAAAATGTAACAGAGCTTCGTATAACTGGCTCAAATCATACCTACATGGCCAGAGTCAGTAAACATTTTTCTGTGGAAAAAGGTTTAACAATACACCTGTAGCGCAAAGAGTTCCACATGGTAGTATTTTGGGACCCTTATTCTTCATATGGATGATTTACCAATCAAGCGCAAAAGCTCCTTCGATATGTATGCGGATGCTTTGACAATCCGCTGCAATGCTAAAACGCTCAACGAACCCGAGACAGCTGTAAACCAGGAACTCGAAAACGTTAACACAGTGTGACAAAAACAAAATGGTAGGAAATGCTCAAAAAACAAAGGCAATGATTATAACAAGAAAGCAGATATAAAAGCTTCCAAAACACGTGACCTTAGCTACAATGACATGAACATAAAAACAATCAATAGCAGGAAGTTAGAGGGAGTACCAGTTGGCAGTAATATCAAATGTAAACGCCATATAGACAAAGTTTCTGGCAATATCAGCAGCAAAATTGCACTATTACAAAGAATAAGAATGTATTAGATCAGGGTTAACTTGTAGTACCCTTGTGTTTATACATATTCAGGGCAGTTTGTCGTTACTTCAGTTCTTGGATAGTCACTTTTTAGCTGGTATTTACCTCTGTAAAGGTACCTGAACATATTTATGATCGTCTTCACGAGAAACTCATAGACCGAATTTTGCTGTTTTTTCTGTATATTACCACATATGCTGGTTTGTTTATTTTCACAATTGCTGTCAGTGTAAGAACAATTTCATGATATTTTATTTATTGGATATCATTTTACGCTCTGACGTTCTTAAAAATAGTAGCCTATCTTTGCCAAATAAAAGTTAACAACAAACAACTGCCATCACAAAAAGATACGTCCGGGAATTTAAGGCTATAACACGTGCTCCATTGCTTGTCACTGATAACATATAATTTCATGTAGCCGTTGAAGTCTTGCATTTTGTAAATGTTTGCACCGAACGTGATAATAGTGATTAAATAACAGTTTAATTCTAGACATACACAGTGACTGCATTGGACAAAAACATGTAGAGTAATTTAGAAGGTGTCATTCTGATTTTTTATTTTTGTTTTATTTCCTTTTAATTCTTTCTTGCTTTTTCTAGAACCACACAGATATTTCAGCGTTTGCAAAAATTGTTTACACATAAGAACAAAGGATTTACACATGGGAATAAGCCCTTTTATATATGTAAAATATATTTACATTTATATAACCTTATTATGTAAAAGGTTTCATACGTACGTCAAAAAGCTTTGCAAACATGTGACATGTTTACCCATGTGTGCAAATCATTTTTGCAGATGTAAGATAAAAATATATTTTATACATGTGAAATAATTTCCCACCTTTAAAGCGAATGTTTGTGAATAAGTTGTGGACCTAATGGTTCTCAACATGATATCAGCCATACTTCTTTTTCATGCAAATATCTGTGAGATGTTTCCTTTTGAAATGTATTGTTAACTGTCCTACATATCCTTGTCCTCATTATTCCAATGAACACAAGCTGTGCTGTCATTAATAGAAAGTATTGTAGTTCAGTTGTTGATAAAGTACGGTCTCCATAAATGTTCTTGTCTATCAATTTCGTCTCAGAACGACTATTTAATGACACTGAATTTGATTTTGCGCTTTCACATAGAAACTGGGCTTTCTTCCAACTCAACCCAAGACACTTTCGAGAAACATCTCCAATTGAATACCTGCTGACACAATATGAAAATGGGAATGATTGCAGTTTCAGAGACGCCACAAGTGAAATATGGATGGGGAAACTAAGGGCAGCAATATTAAAGTTTCACGTAAGGGGACCATCCATAAAATGCAACAAGATGGTAAGGTTGCGAAATGTATAATAGCTTATATCTTTAATCAGATGTCATTTCTAGGACATAGTTATACTTGCTGGGCCGTTAATGTGCGATGAACAGTTTTAGTGTAGAAATTTATTATTAACCTTCAAACTCCCATCTCCATTATAACAACTATAAATAATACTGTATAGCTAATTTTAATCTCAAATATTGGCTGCATACATTTCCAAAACGTTCTGTCCACGTTTGCTCGTCTTGTCCAAATAATAGAAACACATTGCTAAATTAATTTTTTTCTAGTGACTGCTGGCTGACTCTCTGTGGTATAAACTGATTCAAATATTGTGTCCGTTGATCCAGTATGAAATATCTGGGACAATGTTCCTTCATACCATGTTACTGCAATGCATTGTTTTTGCCCCACTAAATTTTTTGCTATTAAGTTGTGCCAATTACAAACTTTGACTATTCGTAGGCTAAATTGGTACATTTATTTTAGGAAATACATCAGTGTAGAAAGAATAGCAAATGAAATATGAATATGGTGCAGACAACGTAATCCTTATTGGCTTGCAAGAGCTTGTGAAAGTATAATGCCCAGATTTCCCACAAAAAGGTCTATGCCTGGTAACCTTAATTTGCACATGTGATGTAAGATCTGGGTTATCATAGACAAAAACATATCAATTTTTACAATCATCGTTGTTACGGCCTGCCCATTTTAATTTTATATACGGTCAATTTAAGATTTACTCCCACAGTACGTTTTGAACCATATCCCCTTTTTTGCATGTATGATTTGTAGTGTTAGGTATCTTGTGTGCTTAGGACACTTAGAAATGATTCAAAACATGTGTTTCTACTGATGGGCGGGATGTGAACTGCACTTGGTACAGTGGCAATAACACAAACATATATAATTGTATAATGTCTTCATATAACAAGAATAGGTCGAATAATGCAATTTGCTTTACAGAATGAATATGCAATGATGAAGATTATTTCCTCTTTTACAGAATAAAGTTATAAAACTCGGAACTATTATTAGTATTTCCTTCAGCCATGCCTAGATTCGCTTTTTTAATTTTAACTATAACTTGATATAGTTGATCGTGTCCACAGATTATATCCTTCATGGGCACGAATGATTCAAATGTATTGCATATGAAGAAAATTAATGCTGTTATGATTTTTGTCAACAACGGAATAAAACAGAAAGGAACAATTGCCTTACACATCATTTCGGGAAGACAAATGATGTGTCCATCTAAGTATAGTCTGTTTCTCAGTAACCTGATAGAAAAATCAAAGCTCTGATTGATATAACTAAAGTCATAATTATTACCAAACTATAGACATACTGCATTGGTCTTAGATATCGTTCCTCTCTCGCCAAAATTGAATCCACATTATGTTAGTGACATGGATTATGTGTTGCCACCTATGTTAAGTATTTCTATTTTTGTCCCTTTGCTAGTAATGGAGTTACACAGAAAGGAAACATTGCGTGACATATCATCTCTGCAGTACAAATGATGGATCCTCCTTATTGTAATCTATTTCTCAGTAAACCAATGGAAAAATGCAAAGCTCTGATTGATATACGTAAATTCAAACTTATTGACAAAATATACAGATACTGCATTTGTCCGTGATAGCATTCCTTTTTTGGCCAACATTGCATCTGCATCATGTCAGTGGTACGGAATATGTGTTGCCACCTATGTAAAGTATTTCTATATATGTTCCTTTGCTCTTGTCCACCATGTGAATAGTATCCGTGCAGAGCACATACCATTCAATCCTTAATATAATTGGTGCACGAATACCATATCTCCATGGTCCAAATTTGTTACATTCAGGTAGCAACTGTAACTTAAGATGAAGACTCAGGGAAACTGCTATTGATAATGGGTCTGTTGATGTACATGGATCTGACAGTTCAGTGCCTCTTGTAAATACATGGGCACTAGAAGAGCATTGCTTAAGTATACTATTGATTGAATCGTACATTTTTGAAAACAAATGGAAGGCACATAGTTCACAGTATAAATTTTTAAAGATGGTATGCTCTGTGAAGTCCTATTGTGCACCTGTTTTTAGTGTCCCTAATAAGAATGAATTAAAATTCAGCAATTTTTGTTTGTGGTCCACTGGATGCACCTTTCGCACAAACCTATGAATTAAATTTTGAATTGAACCTTTATCTTTACGTTTTGAAGAAATTCCACATTTAAGCTATTCAAAAGAGCCTCTCATTCACACATATTATAACTCTCTTACGCTTGTTTGTGGTTCTTTGGATGTGCCTATAGCACAAAGCTATAAATTCAAGTTGGAATGGAATGGTTTTGAAGGTTCTAAACATTAAAACGTTTCAAGTGCCCCCGATTTGCATGGATTTAAATTCTACAACTTTTGTTTGTGGTTCTTTGCATGCGCTTATAGCACAAACCTATGAATTACAGTTGGAATTGTGCCTGAAACCTTAATTAACAGTTTTGAAGATAAACCCCAAATTTGGATAAATTAAAATTCAATAACTTTGTTTGTGGTTCATTGGATACACCTTTACCACATTTTTATGAACTTAAGTTGGAATCAGGCCTCTGTCACTAATACGTTTGGAGATATAAAACATTTAAAATTTCAGGTGGCCGTAATTTGCATAATTTCCAACATGTTGACTATTCCAAACCAGATGCTTCATTTCACACCAGGTCCATCACGGTGCCAAGTTTGCTACATTTTGAAATCGTAGTGTCTCAGAACAAAATTAATAAACAAATAAAAAGAGGATAGGAAGAAAACAAAGAAGAAAAGAAAAAAGTATTTGAGGGAAAACAAAATGTATGTATTGGCGCACAGACTTAGTAATGTTGTGGCGCCATTCATTGACCAAATAGTATTTTGGGGCACCCATAAGTGCCATCGAGCAATTATAGGCATTGGCTCAACGCTTTTCGAACAAACTTGTTGAAAGTAATGAACATAACCCCCCCCCCTCAATTCATTTTTTCAGGCACTATCTACTTACTTAGCGAAAGAATTTATTAAATACAATCCCCATATAATAAATACAATACTGTATCAAAGCAGAGAAAAACAACAACAACAACAACAACAACAACAACAACAACAAAATCTGAACAAAGGGAACAGAGTCATCCACATTGAATACAAAAAAGTTAATTCTTCCTGGATAGATGAACATTAGATGGCAACAGACGAGTGGTTAAGCTTAAGTAAAACTTTAATCGAACGCTTACCATCTACTTGGAGATTTAGTATACCTCTCCAGCAACTGTCTGTTTTAGGGAGTAATCAGCACATCTGTTTTTTTCTGCTTTTTATTTTTTCTATTCTGTTTGTTTTACTGATTTTTAGTTTGTTAAGTTGTTTTTTTGGGGGGTGTTTGTTTTTATTTTTGGTTTATTTTTGGAGTGTTTTTGTTTTGTTTTGGTTTGATTTGTCTTGTTTTGCTTTTTGGCGGGTGTGGGGTGCAGCGTGAATTGCCGGCTTTTGTCCAAACATTGGTGGGACGAGAGCATGATGAAATCACAAGTCAAGTTTCTGTCTCCGTTAGAGGAAAGTATTTGGAAGAACTGTGTGCGGGTTCCTCACGATAGCAACCCCTGTAATTGGTGATTTGTGTCACTGACTTAACTGTTGACGATTATTTCGTCGACAAAATACTGATCAGTGAAAAATAACAAGCAAAAACAAGTTGAGACATTACCTATATTGGCCGTTTAAAGCACAAGTCTCGGACGGAACCTTCATACCAACTTAAATGATTCCTATCAGACATAAAGACGGATAGATAATCATATAGGTTGTATGAATGAACATAGCCTAGTGCATGCAGCTAAATTTGGCTTGCATCACCTTTACCTTTGCGCTGTTTTGACCAGGCTGCTTGACATGCAGAGACAACAATATGGCGCAAGCAATTGCAAAGTGAGCTTTTATCTTCATGGTTATATGGCCCCGCATTCATCTTTTCATTTTATGAACTTGTAGGTTGGCCAGTGTGAATGTGCTTGTTTATTTGTATCCACATGAAGACGTCCCAGTCTGTATACGTTTTATTTGCGGTTTATCCTAGCAACGCCCCCCCCCCGGTCATTTCGGAAATAATTCCTGGATGCAGAAAGCAGTATGCTACAGGCCAAAATGTGTACTATACAGCAAAATACCCACGTATAGCTTGTTGCTGTATACAGAAACGTCACACACGATTCATATAAATATAGTTTATTTCAAGTCTCGATCAGTTTTAGTGATTTTATACAGAAGCCTTATGTGACCAACAGAAATTATTATAAAAACCTTTTAATTACGAGTTTTTTTTCTCAAAATTACGAGGTTTTTCTCGGAATTACCGGCTTTTACAACTCAAAATCGTTAGGGTTTTTTCTCATAATCACGAGATTTTTCTCGTACTAACAAGTTATCAAAACTCCAAATTACGGGTTTCTCGTAACTGAGAGTTTTATCCTCATAATTTTGGGTTATTGTAATAATGAGTATTTTAATCTCAAAATTCGAGAATTTCTGGTAATTACGAGTTTTCCTTCTGATAACGAGCTGTTTCTCGTAATTACGCATATTTAAAACTCGAAATTACGAGTGTTTCTTTGCAATTACCACTTTTTTATAATAACGAGCTTTTTCTCGTAAAAACGTGTTTTTAAACCTCAAAATTACGAGTTCTTTCTCTTAAATACGCACTTTTAAAACTCGAATTGGGAGGTGTTCTCATAATTACGATTTGTACTCGTGATCACGAGTTTTTTCGTAATTACCGGTTTTCCGTCAATCAAAAGACAAATCTGGTACGGTATTGATGATTAAGTTTGCACACTAAACTGATGAGACTTTGCCTTTTTCGCCGTGATGGAAAGCATTAACACCTGGGTTGTTCTAAATTTCATGAAGTCATTTATAAAAAATGTTTAAATGTGATTAAACAAAGAATTTTAATTTGATATGTTAAAATGTTTCTTTTTTCATAGTATTTATTTGACATTACAAGCAAGGTCAACATGCTTTACATTTGTGCACCAATATATAACTCAAATTTGCAGGTCAAGCTCATCAAAACTTGCAAAGTATATATGAAGTTATTGATCGTACCAGCAACCAACTTACCTGTGGATATAAATGTCAAAATTTTCGCAAGCTGTCCAAGTATACTCTGAAATGAATTTTGCACCCTCACATTAGCCACTTCAGCTGAACCACATTTTGGTAGCTAATCAGGATAATACATGATAATTAGTCGAATAGAACAGCATTCCTAATAAGAATGATTTATCACAAAGTATGTAACATGTATCAGTCAATGTTCTGACATCACAGAACACGAAGCACACGTATGATTGTATTTAAAAAACCATCACCTTTTATAAGTCTGACGTGCATTAGTTTTGCTTTCATCCTTAACTAATCAGTGACCTTTTATCGCAAATCTGTTGCCATAAACAAGTTCCCAACGCTCAAAATAGTAGATATTTATGTATCATATATAGTTCTTGCTCAAACGATTCTAAAATTTATCAAATACTTTCAATAACTTCAACTGAATGACAGGCCTACCTAGTCTAGCAAGAGAGTGTCGGGTCTTAACACACTAATGAAATTAATTAAAAATCTAAAAGTTCTAGAACAACCACATATTTAACAAATTCAATTAAGGCATCTGTCGTAAGTAATTCTCTACATGTACTACAGTTTCTAACCACATATTTTGAAGACAGAGAGAAAAAAGAGAGAGAATACTGCCAAAGGATCTGGCAATATGCTGGTAGTTCCATCTTCAATGGCAAAGACATATCGTACACTATAAATGGACCTAGCTTGGTATCTTTGGCAAATAATGCACGCGGTTTCATGAATTTTGGTCCCGAACATGTCATTGCAATTGTCGATAGTTGGAAGTAAGCGGGTAAGAAAAATATTGTTCCAACAAGTTAACCTGCTAAGTGCAGTGTTGAAATATGTACATAATGAGACAAAGTTTATCATGGTGAAAAAAATCATCAGTTTAGTACGCATGGTTGTTCACCGATAGAGTAGCAACATCGCACTTTTGACCCTATTGGCGCACTGCTAATATCATGATCAAACTCAAAGGGTTTCAAATTTGAGCTGTAATAGTCGGAAAAATCGTGATTATGAGTAAAACCCTTGTAGTTACAAGATTTTTCTTGTAATAACGAGTTTTGAGACTGTCGAAAGTCAACTTCGAAGCTTCAGACAGTGACATCTCAGGGGTGATCCACCCATGAGGAGGTGGAAGGAAATGCGCCCTTTACACGCAATTCATTTGTTCCCAGGACACTTGGATATGGACCTTTTTTAAGCACAACATACAGTTGTTGCGAGGGCACCTGGCTACGAATATAAAAATATCGCTGACTCTTCGTAGGTAATGTATGTTACTTTATGCTTCCAATCAAAACATGCCAATGCCGGTTATTGCTCATATATGAAGGTTAAATTTCACTTTTGAATATGTCCAACGATTTTTGGAAATCTTAATCTTTATTTGTATTATATAATAAGAGTCAGGCAGTATAATTGTATAAATTTTGATTCTTTAACTTAGTATCTGAGCATCACAACAAACCTCATTCCTCCATGTACAATTCATTGTAATAACTTTTGCGTGTTTATTCCGTGAAGTATAGGAAAAATACTGAATTGAGCAGCAGGCTCTAATATCTGTATTTCTTGTTTTCCATGTAATGCACTGATTATTCGATACGTATTTTCCTTATACACTGGTTTCATTGTACAGGCAGGAAGTTCAGTGTACTTCAATTCGGTTGCAGCTTCTGTCCATGAAGTGGAGTGCACTTCAGTTCACTTCCAGCCTCATTCACATATTTGCACCCGCACTTCCAGTGCAGTTCCCTAAAAAAACATATGCAGCCTAGACCATGCGCGTTTAGTGCACGTATTCCTACACTTCCATGGGAAGTGGACTCCGCACTTTCTTGTGGCTTGGGCATGTTCGTGCAGTTTCATGTATAACAAGATTTCACTACCAAACTGCGAGCTCATAATGTGTAATATTGCAGAAATTACATTAACTCAGTGTCATTGTGCATGCGGAAAAAGGTATTTGGTTTCAGCAAACTATGCTGTATTTATTAGTTTGGCATCAACAAAATATCTTACGACCTAAAATGATCCTGTGGAAATTGCATTAATTTAGTGTCACTGTGCATGGAGAGAAAACGTATCTGCTTGTACTTCACTATAGAGTTTTAAGACATTTCACTGCAACAAAAGGTAATTTAGAATATATTAATAATGCATTAGAATTAAGAAAAACAAACCAGAAATCAAAATATTGCCTTGTAACAGTTTGACAATACGAATAATTGTCCTGTGAATTATGTTTAAATAAAGTCATGTTAAAGAATGCACTGCCAATGCTCAAAGGACTCCCCTCTTTTAACCACTGGCAGACCCGGCAGGCATCCATGTCCCAAAACATTTATAGTGTTTTCATCCAACAAATAATCTGTATTAATTTTGATTTGAGGTAAAATGTGAGTTTATGGTATTGAATATAGGCATTTTCTACTTTATGCATAATTTATATGGGTACCTGTGGAAATGATAAAAACAAGAAGTTGGCCGGACCATTTAGTTCTGGTCTCAGGGTTTTGTTATAGGACATGTGAAATGAATCTTGCATTGTGAGCTGTTACATCTTCTGTATGTGTAATACAAGGCAATAAAGAGGACGTGTCAATTGCCATTGCATTCATTAATCAAAATATTTCATTCCCTTCTGTCATATAGCCATAGCGTTTAATGTTTTTCATGTACATATTTTAATATAAAGTCCCAATGGCCATTAGGTTCAAACTGAGACTTATAAAGATATAGCATCACGAGAAATGAACTACACGCCCTGCTATGAAATAATGCAGTGATTTGCCTGAGTGAAATGTTATTGTGGCAGACAGAGTTTGCATGTATTGTGCCATAAATCCCGGATACCATTCTTTAAACTTTTGAAATCCTGAAACGTCTTTTAATGTCCTGACTTCAGAATTATTGGTTAGATTCTCCAGTGCATCTAGGGAATTGTTTACCATAGGTGCCCACACAAATTTCTACAACTTTTAGATTTTTAATTAATTCTATAAATGTGCATAGATGTGACACTATCTTGCCAGACTGAGTACCATTCACGTGCATACATGCACTGAAAACGACTGATAGCATTTGGAATCGTTTGAGACAGAACTATGTGTATTACATAGATCTCTAGTATTTTGAGGGTTGGGACCTCTTTTCTGGCATTTTATTTGTGATAGAAGGTCACTCATGAGTTCAGGGTGAGAAGAAATCTAAAGTACTTTAGACTTATGAAACCTGGTGGTTTATCAAATACTATCATGTGTGTTCTTCATGTCCTGTGATGTCAGAATGTTAAATGACACCTGTAATGTCACGTAATTATAAAGCATTATTATTTTGCAATACTGCTAAATTCTACTAATTAAGATAATTATGCTGATTAGCTACCAAAATGGGGTTCAGTTGAAGTGGCTGTTATGAGGGTCCGAAATTCATTGCAGGCCATTATTGAACATTTTGCCATAATTTTGACATTTATATCTGCAGGTAAGATGGTTGCTGGACGTACGAGAGTTAATCTACATTTTTATCAGCTTGACATGCAAACTTGTGGTACAGTTTATATTGGGGGGACAAATATGAAGCATATTGACCTTACTTATAATGTAAAATTAATACTCTGAAACAAAACAATTAAACATTTCAAAGTATCAAAACAAATTCCTTTGTTTGCATCACATTAAAAGCATTAAAACGACATACGATTTATTGTTATGGGCTAAGCCAATTCCCGGGTAACGATGGCGTCATCTGCTGTCAGGGACACTGTTGAATCTCTACTGAAACATTTGGCGTCTATTGCGGCACAACTTATTGATGTAGGACTTTACCATCATGAGATAAACAGGTGATAGCATGGTTTGTAGTCGACATGAAGAATATCAAATCGCACTAGGTACCATATGGCAGTCATCCTTTGCTTGGCTAACGCATTCTGCATATATAGCACCTAGTGCTCGTTAATATTCGTATGGACACTTGCTGCACCACTTATTCAACATATATATATATGTATATATATGTATATATATATATATATATATGTATATATATATATTTATATATATGTATATATATACACATATGAATATATATATATATATATATATATATATATATATATATATATATATATATATATATATATGTCAACGTTTCTTATCGTAAACATGCACGTATACAGCCACCATAAATAGAATTTTATTTCCTGGTGCTTACTCACATGATATGACCATGCAATAATTACAGTGCAGAGCTTGTTTTGATCAGATTGTTTTTCACAGTATGTATGAGGCAGTTTTCACATGTTTTATAAATAACCACCTTAACGTTTATCTTTTTTTTTATGTGCGAACAAGAAACAAATGAATACTTATCACACTAAAAGGATTCCTGGAATTAATGACGCACGCCCATACCTACTAAGTTATTGATCATATGGCAAGATATAACATGTGCAACTGAAGCTCAAATTCAAGTATCCAAACAAGAATATAATTACATTCCACATTCGCACCAGGCACAAACAAAGTCAACGTTCCTGTTTATGTGAATGTTTTACAGCATAGGACTCCAGGCTTGTTATAGCTTGAAATGTAATACCGCAATGACTCATAATATTGTACTATTTCAATGCAAAATAATACAACTCAAGCTACTACCAATCCACCTACCAATTCAGCTTAAAATATAACACTTGCGATGATTTGTGATGTGTCAAAATATAACAAAAGTGGCACACGACAAGTGTAAAACTGCTGGGGATAAACAGCAAGTTAAAATGATATTGGTCCCTACAGGACATATCAAACTGCTTCGACACAAAAATGAGAACTCACTACTCAATAAATACTTTTCCGGATAACAGAACTCTGTGCTTTTGATGTCCGTGGTTGATTTAATGTATTTCCATACGTATTTTGGCTTCCAGTATGTATGTAGGTATGTATGTATGTATGTATGTATGTATGTATGCATGTATGTATGTATGTATGTATGTATGTATGTATGTATGTTTGTATGTATGTGTGCACGTATGTATGTATGTATACATGTATATGTGCTATTTAATGACTAAAAAGTAAACAAAGCAATAAATAGTTGTACCCCTTTATGCATGAAATCCGACGTAAAACTGTCAAGTGCTTCAATGTAAGCAACGCACACCATGCTATCGCTGCGTAGTCAAAGGTTCAGTGCTAAGAACATTCTGCAAGAATATTAGAATTTTAATGTCCATATGGGCAGTCAGGGAAAAGGGTACATAAAAAGCGTACAAGGTACTAGAAAAGCCGAAGAAAAGTGTGTGTTGGGATGGAGGGCAGGGAAGCAGGCTTTTATTTTAAATTAGGACAGGAGTGATCCATCTAAAAAAGAGAAAACAGAAGTGGACAACAGGTAGTAATGGTAAGTGTAAGGTATGTAGACAAGAGGCATATGAGAAAGTGGATCATTGGCTGGTATGGTGTGGTGCATATAGAGAGATAAGAGAAGATTTTATCAGAAAGTGGCAAAAGGAAAGACTATAATTACAAGGGTATAGAAGAGGTTCAGTGTTTACATGAAGAGGAATGAATGAATTCAATGCTGTTTATGCCTGTCGTATCACCTTTGTAGCTCATAAGCTCATCAACCTGACCTTTCAGCATGTCATTTAGGGCAGAAATCTGCCTATTGCCAATTGAACTAATATTTTTCCAGTTATCTGCAAGAATTTCACTTATTTCTTTTGGGGCCGTTATGGTTTGTTTGCAATTGTGGGATCTATAACTTTTAGTGGAAAATCATTGTTTTTATTTAGGCATATTAGCTTTTGACAATATGCCTTCGTGTTTTTTGTTCCTTTCCTTAAACTTTCAATAACAACCTGAAGCTTATTTACACACTTTTGGCTCTGATCTCTTCTTGTTTCTTATGCTTTTTGGAAATTTAATCTTCCCACAGCTCCTGTGTTAATTCCGGAGAGCATGCACAGTCATTGTTGCACTTGGACCAATAAGGATAAAAGCGATTAGCTTGATTTTGGCTTGGAATTAAATTGCGAGTCTCTTCATTCCCATAGTATTTATTCTTACCTGTGCAATTTTTTTTACCACCAACGCAGTCTACTATCGCTATTAATATATCACACAAACTACACCAAGCCTCATTGACTGTACTGAAAGAGGAACAATTCCAATGCGCGAGACCAACATTTAGTTGGTCTCGAAACAGTGCCCACTAAGTGGATTCTTTAATGTTCCATTTATTGTTTACCGTTTGACCAAAAAAGAAAACAAAAGAGCAGTCGTTATTATCTACTATAAGCGAGTTGAAAATAAATAAAAAGCCAGCCAACGTGTGTCGTTATTTGGCCTGGTATTTTGTACTAAAGTCAACGCAAAACTCAGCATTGTTCAGTGCAGTTGTCGAGTGATCATTTTCGTAATAGTTCATGAGATACCAGGTGTCCGGTCTCCAATTTACCTGGGCAAACGGTCTTTAAAGTGTTTTGGAAATAAGACTTACCATCCTAACTTTAATCTGCCAAGTTGGTTGTGTCTGAAGCAGTTATCATCGTCAGTTTCTAATCCAAAATGCGATACAATACTGCAGCACGCAAAACACGCCTGTGTTGGTGAGGGCCATTTTGAAAATGACCCAATATATTGTGAGACAGTCGCACAAAGCCAAAGTAACATTTGATTTTGATATCAAAATGAGTCATGGCTAAAGGTTTACAGCACTGTTGACATGCATGGATAAAAGTAACGAAGTGGGCTGAACATGTTCCAATGAATCCAAGTTTGTACACGATCGTATTAAATCTCATAATGCCTGGCAGGTGGTCACATGCCATTTGTTGACTATCGTTGTTTATTCATAGCCGGGCATATGCACACATCATAATGTCTTGCGTAAATGAAAGATTTGCTGGCTTGTTTTTTTGTTTAACTCCCACTTTGTGCAACTGTGGACCGACGGCAAGGTTGCTGCAGATTAAGTCCTGGACAGCAAACAGCTCCACCCATCATGACGTCAGAGGGCCAAACCGGCAGTCGAAGTGGTTTCTGATGCCTCATAAGACTATGATATCTCCATTTTGAAGGCTATAAAACTCATCTCATTAAGATTGCTTGAGTGACAACTTGTGAGAATGTTCAGACTCATGTAATGTTTCAAGAACAATAAGACTTAACATAATGCTGCCTGGCTATTAAAGCTCCACAGTCAATTTATTGTCTTCAAAACCCTTTGAAGCTCGATTTTTCTCTATGATGAAACGGACAAGAGAGGCAACTTTGCATGGTTATTTTGGGAGACTGGCTCAGCCAAGAGGAATAGATTAAAAAGGATTACGCTTGTAAAGGTCTTACCTAAAAACGAAAAAAAAAAAAACAAAAAAAAAAAAAACAAAACAAAACAAAAACAAAAACAAAAAAAAAAAACAAAAAAAACAAAAAAAAAAAAAAAAAAAAAAAAAACTGTCCAGCGATTTTTATTTGTTTGCCTCGTTTTTTCCTCATGGACCCAAAATATTGTGCAGGTCAAAGATCAAAGGAAAATGTGACACGTCAAACTTTAAGGTCTTGCAGTGACAAAAATATTTGGAATACAAAAATCTTAGGATAGTTTATTTCCCCACAGATATGTAACCCACAGAATGCACAAATTTTTATCATTTTATGTCAAACATACAATGCTTGACATAAATTGACAATGCTTTGAATGGCCAATATTCAAGAAAACCCAAACTCAGGCAGAGAAACTACCTCCTACACATTTGGCCCCCAAGTGCCACATATATGGGGCCCACTAGCAATCCACGATAGGGCATAATTCAAATGCGGCCAAGCCATTCATTCCATCACCAGATATGTATGGCTGGAGGAGGGAAAGGAACAGATATGTTCCAATTATAACAAATGCTCTTTCTGCACCAAGTGCTGTTCCCAACATACTAGGCTGTGGTTGTGCCAAAAGCATATGCAGGGACAAACTCTGTTCTTGTAGAAAAATGACATCACCAGCACAGCAATGTGTTCCTGCAGCTGGCAGGAAACCCCTGTGTGAGCACTGAACATGTTGAAGCAGCTTTAGGTGTGACTATTCCAGACACTGATACACATCAGGACACTGGATGATGTACCTTGTATTGGATAGTACATGTGAGATACATTACACATTCAAAACTGCATGACAATGGGATATCATATGGTAATATAGTATGGTATTTAGGCTAAAAATCATTAATATATTTGTTCAATCTCTGCAACCGGTACTGACACAAAGTTGTCAATCCTGCAAAAAGTCCTAATTTTCAAAAATCTACCTGTTGGATCCGATTTTGTGACCAAAATCCTGCCAAAATGCCTATTTAACTCATTCAATACAATCGTTAATTTTTCTGTATATATTAACCTACATATAGGATGACAACTGCATATTTAAATTCTTTCCACAAAGAGTTTCGATTCAAGTTCCGACATGCCTAGTCTCTCAGTGGGTGCTTTTTTCCACTGTCTGGCAAGTTATGCTGCAGCGGCACATGTGGCAGTTGCAGCATGACTGCCAGGCAGTTCAAAAACCATTGACAATGTTCTTTACCATCGTAGTATGCATTGAGTTGACATGAGTATTTTATGTGCAATAAAACCAGAGGTGTAAATAACATGCAATTTGGTGCCCATCTTGGATGCCATGTTGGCTTTTTTTCATAGAATCTCTTGACTGTCTTTTTATGAGCACAGCCACATTAACTGAACAACATTTCATATTTATGAGGAAAAATATCAGACATCCTGTGAATTACTACAAGTCACTACCATTTGGTAGCCATATTGGACGCCATTTTGGATTTGGCAGCTTAACCTTGTTTACCGCAAATTTTCGAGAATCCCGAGAAAAAATCTCCAAATCGAACCCTTTTGTAAAATGTCCATCTTTGCCCCCCCCCCCCAAAAAAAAGGATTTTAAAAACTTTTCTTCGTGTATATATTATGTAAAGATCCCAAGGAACAAGAATTTATATAGTTTTATGAGTCTAAAAATACAAACCAAAACATTAGAGCAGATTAAAGACAGCACTCTTCTAAGTGTCTAGCTTTGATTGTGCCACTTTAAGCAAGACAATATGGTTATGTATCCATATATTCTGTTTGTGTGTGTGTACAGCCATCCCAGACCAGGTATATGCATTTAATTGAAATGTATAGGGTCTCTGGTAATGTTGGCAGAGACCGCCCAGGTGGTTTTGAGGGCGGGTTGGCCCTTTTTGTATATTAAAAAACTTTGTGGTCATTTGGCACCCTGATCTGCAGGCTCCAAATATAATGAGCTTTTCTGGATTGAGGTTAGAGTTCACGGCAATAAATTCTTACTGGGTACAGCTTATAGACTGCCCAATGCACCAGCAAAATTTTGGGATAAACTTCAAGACGGTATAAACTTGGCAATAATTAGTAATATACAACATATCATTTGAACTAGTGACTTGAACACGGATTGGAATGCCACTGCTGGTTCTAAGCTTACGCAATTTTGCTCTGTAAATTTGTTAACTTCCCATATCATAGGACCAACGGCAATCAATGCTACCACAATCACCTGTCTAGACCAAATTATTTCCAATATACTAACTGTAATCACAGTCTGGTTGTCTTGCCACTTATTTCTGCTTGTGATCGCTCTGTAGTTGCTTAAAATATGCTCCACCTTCCTCATTTTAGAACTCGGGCAGACTTGTTTAACAATATTTTCTTCCCAATGTACACCAACACTTTGGAAGCAGCTCCCACTCAACATGCGAAATTTTAACTCCCCAAATGAATTCAGGAAACACACATATTCGAAAGTCCCCAGCTCAATTGAAGATTCCAAATTATAGGTGTTAACTCGAGGTTGCTAGAGTTTGCCCATCGGGATGGTTACTTCTGAAATGGTCTCAGATATGATAGATTGATTGAAATTCTTTGCTAAATTATGACAGCATCACTGCTGAGCACCCCTCCTTCAGTGAATATGAAATCTTAACAGATCGAATTTCATATGCATATAATTCCATCCTTATTTATTCTGTTGTTTCTAGTGTCTTACTTGTCGGCGTTGTTGTGCTGGTCTTAAATAAAAGCACTCTTTATCCCAAGTTGGCCCAGAACTACCTCCCATTTTTACTCAGTTCGGTTAATGCTGAGATGGTCGATTTCTTTATGATCTCTGATAAACCCAGTGTAGTTGATCTGGGTTTCAGGAGGAAACGCAGTTCGCCCCCTTGGGCGCCATTACCCCCATGGCATAGCTACTTCTTACTCTACCAAACTCTCCGTTCATATATGTGCTTTAGATGTACATAAGTGATCTGACAGTTATTGGCATGATGGCTTACTTTAACAATTTAATTACATATTTAACAATTTTTCTAAATTTCACTCGATTTTATTTTCCAACTGGTATAAAGATTCTTATGCTTTAGTAAAATGGAATGGTGATGTTAGTGTATCCTTTCCTGTGGAGAAGGGCATGCGACAAGGGAGTGTGTAATCAGCAGATATATTTAACATTTTTATCAATGATATGCTGGAATCTATCCCATGGTTAAACAATGGTATCCGTGTGGTAATCATTCCTTAAACATATTAGCTTTTGCTGACGAAGTTATTCTTTTTAGTAGCACAATAACAAGTTTAAAAGCATCCATTGGCACCAGTCTGGAGTATTCTGAACAACGTAGGTTTTGCTTCAATAAACATAAATATAAATGTAATTTATTGGTTCAAAATGTAATTTATTGGTTCAACCTTTTACCTAATCCTTTATCTGTTTACCTCGGTGATGAATCTAAGTAATCCATAATGCGATTGACATTTTGGTTATTATCCTAGCTCGGACAACACTTCTAATAATCATGTGTCACACCGTATTAACAAATGCAGGCACAGCTACTATGGTCTTGAGAATATGGGCCTGTCAAACCCATGTCTTAACACCTAAATCAAGGTACATTTATGGAAAACTACATGTAATCCAGTTCTAACGTATGGACTGGACTCTGTATCTATGTCCAAAAAGCATATGTCTGAATCGGACTCTATCGAGAGAACCACGAAATTACATTTCCTTGGCATAGGGATGCGTTCTCACCACAGGTCACACTGAGAGCATTGAGTATTCTGTGTATTGCAGATAGTATCACATGTAAAACTTCATGTTTGTTTAACAGTAGCTTTAAAATTAACTTTCCTTTACTTGAATTAAATACCTACATGCTGCATCTGTGTTTGCGAAATATATTTTTTGGGGAAGGAGATACATAGGGTGCATCCTCGATATCATTATTAATTACGGATTTTCACCTGGTGAAATATCCTTTCCTGATTCAAGTTCCTTTAGTCGTGTTCTATCTGGCGCCACACATTGTGATGATGGTGACATCATGGTTGACAGTAGTAAGCGGGTATGCCATGAAGATATCATTAAAGCATGGGCTAATGAACATGTACTTGCTGTCCTAGCTGGGGTCTTTTTAGCTGGACACCAAACACGAACTACATGATCATCAGCCCTTACCTTCTTTCCTTAGGACACCCCCCCCCCCATTCTATATAATAATTATTATTTTCTAGCCTAGCGGCTGCTGTACTTTTAATATACACGTATATCTGTTTCTGCGTACTATGTTGTCTCGTCATTATACTGTATGGACGAGATGCATATTTTATTGTACTCGTATAGCTGCATGTATTTTATTTTTTTCAGTAAGGGGGGGCTGATAAATCGCATCATCATCATCATCATCATCATCATCATCATCATCATCATCAGACACAGCATTATTATCATTATTATTATTATTATTACTATCATCATCATCATCATGACTATGATAATGCAATCCTACATGTTTGTACACACATTTCTTTTTTCCTCTCAAATACAGGGCAAATATGATGACAGTGATGACAGTGACGATCCTACATGCTACCACACCCATTTCCGTTGTCATGTCAAATGCAGGACGCATATGCAAATGGATGATAATGACGATCTTTCAGGCTACCACACTGTCTTTTGTTTGTTTGTTTTTTTGCTGTCCGTCCAAATAGGAGGTGAGTATGCACAGTGAGGATACTGACAATCCTACATATTTTAACACTCGTTTGTGTCATGTTCCCAAATACAGGGTGAGTATGCACAAGGATAATGATGATCCTACAAATTCCTATGCTCGTTTCCATTCCTCTCCCGTTTCTTCGCAACGAACAGAAATGATGTCCAGCACTGTGAGCGTGTTCTTAGCGCTTCAAGCATCAGTATAATATCGGAAACAATGTATCTTTTCATGTAACCAAAGAGTTTATTTTGTGCTTGTAGGGCAAACATAGGATTTATATACCAGTGCAACCCAACTTAATTCATAAATTACGTTCACTGTGCACCAACAAAAAGTGAGTTGAATAAAAAATTATCCAGAGAATGACTCCTAAGCTTGCTCTGTTTTCTTTCTTTTTTTCTTTCTTGTTTTGTTTTGTTTTCATTTTAATCCTTTAAACAGAAATAGAGTTGCCTGTGCCATAACCTTTGTGATGTCCCAATTATATTTTAAGTATGCCCGATTTATTATTCTTGTATCTAGCATCAATACGTATCTTTCGGATTGCACTTCTACCTACATGTAATCCTTAGTCCCACAATTTGTTCTGCAAATGGCATGGGCTTGTAACCGCCTTGTGGACCAAAGTCTACCATGGACAGCTGTGTCCAGTTCACTTTCGGGTTGTAAAACCACAAATAAGAAATCAAGTCCCTTATCTGGATTTATGGTTCTTGATGGCAGGGAGATTATCCTTCTTTTTATATTTGTTTCCGGTACATGGGTAGGGTAATCATGTGACATATGCAGAAGGTAAAGTACCAGTTCTGGCACAGTTTTGTGTGGCTGGCTAATCAGGCTAAGAAGGCTAATGGTGCTGGAGGTTAATGAGGCTAATTTTGGTGGAAGCTCATAAGGCTAAGGAGGCTAACTCCTACGTCACAGTAATTATGATTAACACAAAGACATTATTAGCATTATTAACACAGTAATTAACACTAATATTAACAGGATGAAGAACGAATTATAGGCCCATACATGTATATCGGTGTCATGATGGCCAGCACCAATCGTATGGACGCTAATCGTCTTATACATACACTGGCATGGCATAATCTTTTATGTAATCACAAAAGTAAGGAGACAGACTGGAGCCCAGGGGCCTATTTCAACTTGCAACCACTTACAGGGCCCGTCATTTTACAGACATCAGCAGTATCCACAGATTTGGACAGGTCTCTATGTGATAGACCTGTTCAGATCAGTTGATACTGGTGATGTCAATAAAATGGTGGGTCCCTTTAAGTGGGTGCAGCTTGAAATAGACCCTTAAGTTCCAGTCTGGCCCCTTACCATTGTGACAACATAAAGGATTATGTCGTGCCCATGTATGTATAAGAGGATTAGCATCCAAACAATTGGCGCTGGCCATCATGACACTGATATACATGTATGGACAAGTGATCCTATATAATTCATTCATCATCCATAAAATCATGGTGTTCATTACTATGTTAATTATGCTAATTAAGTCGTTGTGTTAATTGTAATTACTGTGACGTCGCAGGTATCGTTGTTAGCCTTATTGGCCTCCATCACAATTAGCCTCATAAGCCTCCACCACAATTAGCGTCATTAGCTTCCAGCACAAAACTGCCCAGAACTGGGACTTTACCTTTTGTAGACCGAATTTTTACATTCAGCACAAGCTAGCAAGTCTACTAATAGTTGGTGAGGTTTTCATGACATGGCAAGACTGACTATCAGCCAATCAGCAGGAAAGAGGGGACATCCTGGTCTACACAGCATTCATGGGCATTCATACTCAGGTCATGAAATAAACATCGAGGAAAAATTCTCAGGAAAGTTACAAAATTCAAACCCTGATGCTCCTCCCCCATGCCAAGAGTATCAGTCAGGTTCTGCACATCCAAATTATTATCATGTAAATCCTCTAAAGCATTTTGGTGGTAGGTTAGCCGCATATTGTTTGGTACTTATGTCGTGTTAAAGTTTTTCAAAAGTTTCAAATCACACTGTCAAATTTGCCAATGTGCAGGAAAGTGGCGCAGGAAATGAATATGTTTTGGTTTTACAATCCTACAAATTCTCAAAGAGACAGGCAGCTATGGTGATGCCTCAGTGTCACCCCGATGTGACTGTTTGTCTGATGCACAACATATCTAATTATATAACACTGAGGGACAGCCAAGAGGGTTAAAACAACCGACCACGTTTTGGTTAATGACAGTCTGTATCATTCCTTTTTTGATTTACAATACATTTGTGGGAACTAATTTTTTTTTACTTAATATCGGCTTTGGTTGTTCGGGACATATACTATGAAAATATAGACATAATTTACATTCTCTTCTATTATAAGTTAAATTGAAGGAAGACATGACGCTGAAAGACATAAATGCTCAGGATCAGTTAACATTTTGAATGTGTGTACATGGTTCGGCGCTTTAGCGTTTTGGTGTTGGATAGAGTACTGGTGAGGCTGTCTTTGTATGAGTACAGACCTATACCCCATCAATCTTATGTTAAGGTAGCAAGTTCAGAATATCTAGAATATTCAAACACATCCTCTATGAAGGTACATTAACCAATTCTACTGATGCAATTTTCAGGAAAAGAAAGTAATATTATGCCGACATACTTCTAACAATTTATCAACTACAAGGTTCTGAATCTATATGACAAAAGTTGGATTAAGTTTGGTTTAATGTCATGGAAACAAAATCATCTCTTCCAGGTACAACATAACAATTTCGAAGCAAAAAGAAGGAAAAAATAAAAGAGAATTGTTTCTTATTTAGGGTAAAGATCATGTGATTATCCGCAGCAAATTTAGAGAAAAACTGTTTTTTCAGTGTAATGGATATATGCAGTATTGAAAAATGAGTAACAGACATTTTTTGGGGGATTTCGGTAGAATCTTACCTTCATATATTACTCTTTGGAATCAAAATGAAAGGGAATTTGAAAAGTCTAAATAAAGTACTGAAATTAAGATTCCAGGAAGATTAACAAGACCAGATGGTGTTGTCAATTGTTGGAAACCACGTTACCCTTATGACATTTTTTTTGTTATTCAAGCTCAGATGCCCCTCTTAAGAATTATTAAATTTTTATTGCATTCACTTTACTTAAATATAAATGACTTTTATTCTTTTCTGAATTCCCCGTAAGTGTTGCTGTTAATATCCAAAGATTGTCAGAAAGTTTGGCTACAATAATTGTACAGTTTTTAAACTTGTCTGTTTTGCTACCTAATCTTATCTTTTGCTATCATTCTGTTTTATAATTCTCTTTCAAATATTTTAGGCTTACATGTTTTCTGTCAGGTTAAACGTTCCTGGGGCTATCGGTAGCGGGCAGCAGCTTACGACAGTTACAAGTTGGCCTAATTGTACTGAAAATCATGTTAAGAAAAATTGTTTCAATACGATGTTTTTGGCATAAATGCAAATGACTTTCATTCTGAATGTTTTGCCCCAGTTTGTTTCTACTTCGGTTATACACGGGCAGGTGGTTTAACTAGGATCAGCTTACAAATTTAGTAATTATGATTTGTTTCACAGGTATTCTTTCATAATGAAGCTGTGCATCTATAAGCAAAACTTCACATATTTAGCTAATTCATCATTTGCCACATTCATATTCATTCATTATTATGTGGGTTGTCTTCGCTGAATATTTAGCTTAGACAAGAAGCCGGTACTCCAAGAGACATGTACGGGTGTAGTCCGTGAATCATATTCTGAGCAGTTACCCTTTAATATATTTGGGCTGATAAGCCTATGTGAAAATTTGCATAGGAGCGTGTGCAATGTGGACAATAGTACTTCCATATGTATATATGTTAAACAGGGACAGGTTAGCTAATGGGTAGTAAAGAATTCGGACTGCAGAATAGGGTAATCATTACTAGGAAGTGGTGCTGGACCAGAAGAAATGCATAAATATATATATATATATATATATATAAATATATATGTATATATATATATATATATATATATATATATATATATATATATATACATATATATACATATATACACATATATATACACACATATATATATACATATATATACATAGAGAGAGAGAGAGAGAGAGAGAGAGAGAGAGAGAGAGAGAGAGAGAGAGAGAGAGAGAGAGAGAGAGAGAGAGAGAGAGAGAGAGAGAGAGAGAGAGAGAGAGAGAGAGAGAGAGAGAGAGAGAGAGAGAGAGAGAGAGAGAGAGAGAGAGAGAGAGAGAAGATAATTTTTACCAAAAGAAAATAAGTTCCGATTTCGGTTTGACAGCTGTTACCGGATATCCTTGCGAAAATACCGTGGCAACCATACTTTTGGGTTAATACATACTTTAGTTTGGGCCAGTCATCATAAATGGCACCAAGTGTATATATATATATATATATATATATATATATATATATATATATATATATATACTTTCATTAAACTAACCAAAATATATATAAACCCACAAAGTACATTTACCATGTTATTTTTGTGCATGTGCCAGAGAATAAGTGTGACTAGAGAATAAGTCAAGGCATGTTTTCGAGCTGGATTAAGAAGATACAATGGGGTCAAAGGGGGCAGAGGTGTAGAAAAGACGTTTTTCAAGTCCTCTAGATATGTTATGTGATACCTACTCAGGATCTATCCAGCTACTGTGTCAGTTTGATCTCACAAGGTAACTCAGTCAGAATTAGCAACACTGAAAGAAGCCCTAAAGGTTCTTTCCTATTAGTGTGACCATGAGCCTAGGATCAAGAATTTCCAAGATGTGAGCCACTGTGTAAGTTTTAATTAGCAACCCCAATGGATATGCCAAAGGCATAGCACATTCCTTTCAGTATTCATAGTAACATTGAGCCTTTAATAAACTTGGATGACTGTTAAGCAGCTCAGATAGCTGTGCTAAAGGTCACGTAATGCATTTGTGTTTTGCTTTATGTTCTTGAAGAGACATTCTGTGCTTTGCTTCAAACTTAATACTGCCATGATGGTCTTTGTATATTGCTAGCATCACAAAAGAAAAAGGTAAGGACTAACAGCTGATTGCAAATTTCAGCTGAGTGGAAGGCACATGCATTTCATTAATCACATAAGGTTTTCAGATGACTGATGATCATGTATTCAAAAACTCTCGAATGTATACGGAACATGTGAAATGGCAATCCTTAACGCTTCTTATACTCTTGTTAACAGTAAAGTACTGTGGCATTTCAAACGTCTCATGCTTTAGCTGTGTGGATAGTAGAGCAAAACCACAATTTATCCCAAAATGGTGGTATTTTTTAATCATTTGTGACAGAATTCTGTTTGAAGGTTAGTGTACACAGCTCGGGCAATACATATTTAATTGCACAGTTGTTGTTTTGATTTCACAGACATTTAATGGGAATTCGTAACTGTATTTTCGCTATCATGTATAAGCATATAAAAATTCCTCTTTTGTCTTAATTATTTCTAATTTCCATGAAACACTTGTGCCCTTAATTGTTTCTAATTTCCATGAAACTACTGTACTGAGATTTAATGCACCGTGGGGCAGCAAATGGAGAATTGAAGTGGATGAATATCCCTGTCGCTCCATTGTTTCATGCAATTTTAAACTTTTGGACCACAGCAGAAATATCATATTTTGGTTTAAAGGTAGTGCCACAACAGAGAAACTTTTCAGAACTGTATTTATTTCAGCATTTCCCACACTGTGTATTAAATTCTTGTTGACTGTTGGCCCAGTCACATTTACTAATAGTAAATTTTATCGTTACAGCCCCATAGGGGATGAAAGAAAGCCAAGGATATATAAATTTGATACAGTGGGCTCTTTGGTATGTTTTAGCTGGAAATATTTACTGCCGAGACAAGTTGTCGCCTTATTAAACAGTTGCACGGCATCTCATTTTCAACCTTGTGTCAAGGAATTTCCACATGTGATTAAGAAACATAAAATTATGGTGAGACAGCGATTTCTAACCTACTATTGTGGGGACCATTAATTATGAAAGGGACTTACACCCTAGTGTTCAATTTTGGTTAGTAATCGGGCCACGTCTGAATTTAATTCAACTTATATTCACCTATTTTGATATTGCCTTTTTTGGTATCTCATGTCAAAAGCATCAAATTATCTTATGTGACGCCAAAATTTTGAGTCAAGCATGGAAGAGAAAACTATGGGGGGATAAACAAAGATTATGTATTTACATCTGGGGCGTGCCAAGTGAGCATAATTCTCATGAACAGTCTGAAGTGTACACTAAACATTCTACTTTGTCATTAGATGATGGAGTGGTAAAAGAACATTCAAATGTCGATTTATTAAAAAGTTTTCAGAATGCGTTCATAACTAGCGCCTTTTGGGCTGCATTCACCCTCTGGGATAAATATGCACTCACAGAAGGTGGATCTTTCGTACGTCTATTCGTCATATTGTCCAGTTTTCATTCTTCAGAAACAAGAAGGTTCCAACCACATTTTATAAACACTATAAATTTGTCTTGTTGCTCTCACAGAAATTACTACTCAAAGTTTCAGAAATACTTTGTTTTTGTTGCAATGTACATACCCTTCTGCAGTCCTTTTGTGAACACTAAAGTAGTATATGTACTTGGAGGTACTAGAACACGGGACATTGAGACTGCAGAAAGCCTCTGAGACCCTGGGACGTCCTCCCATCAGTTACCAGGGTTGGGGGGGGGCATACGTAGCTTGTCATGAAGTAAACTCATCCAACTTCTTGCTTAGGGAGGTGTATAGTAAAGTTGTTAATCTCGTAGAGCCCAACATAAGTTTCCTTAACTGATGAATTTATGAAAGTATCACGACCAGTAGTAGAGGAATTATGTATAGCCTTCCTCAAGCATGTCTTGAAGTCCCGCAGTCCGCCTGCTTTCACGTGTGTGCGTGTGGCGACCCAATACTCAAGTCCGGATCACCCTGTATTTTGTTTCATGGAAACAAGTCATATAAATAACAGAAAGTGCTTTTGTGTGTGTGTGTGTGTGTGTGTGTGTGTGTGTGTGTATGTATGTGTGTGAATCCATATATATATATATATATAATTATATATATATATATATATATATATATATATATATATATATATATATATATATTCTCACGTCTGGATCCCAAGTTTTTGTATTATGGAAACGACTCGTTTGTTTTTGTTTTTCCTTCTATCAGCCTGACAAGGTAGAAGATGCAAAGGTTAACTGTTCCCATTACAAACCACCGCATTTATGTAAGATTTGCTCGATATAAAGTGGCAAACAGATCTTACATATTGGGTATTAGTGGCTACCAACCACCTCATTGTCATCTGGTTTTTGTCGATTTCCTTGAGGAAAGTTTCACATTCCATCAGGAAAACCGATGTTGTAACAAAACAAAACAAAAAAAGTCAGATATACATGATTCCAATTATACAGTGAGACCTCATTAAGATGACACTCAGATATCTGACGTATTCAGTAGTCTGATGCATTTCATAACGTGTTAGAAGATGGTGTCTTTCTAACGAGTTTTCCCTGTATATGTTTATTTCAATTAAATGCCAAAAGAATGTCAAAATGTAACAATCATATTTCAAAAAAAAAAAAAAAAAACAAAAACAAAAACAAAAACAAAACAAAAAAAAAAACAAACAAAAAAAACCCCTAAAAAACAAAACAAAAAAAAGCCAAAAACAAAAACAAAAACAAAAGTAAAAACAAAAAAAAAACAAAAAACAAAAAACCAAAAAAAAAAAAAAAAAAAAACCAAAAAACAAAAAACAAAAAAACAAACCCTCCCCCCCCCCAGTTTTGGTGATATTGGAGTTGTTCTCAACCATCACGTGTGTTTAAAAGGGGAAATTCGAGGATTTTCTATGGCCTGGATGAGGATATACAGCCGTAGGTTCGACGTTCCTTTCCCTGCAGCACCCTCATTGAAAACTTTCTCCAAAGTATAATCGGGCATAGAGTGATGAATCCACTACACCAAATTTAAACATGGTAAAACACTCTGGGCAATAATTCATTTAATGTCCAGACATTTTTTTTAGTTAAAGCACGAAATGTGAATAAAGTAAAGCAGCATGGCATGAATCTGATTGTGGTTTGCATCCCCTCGAAATCAGTTTGTTTTGGGATAGATTTCTTACAAATTGAACAGGTTGTGCAGTTGAGTGGAAAGACCAGAAATGACAACACCTTCTTTGATAATTTCGGATAAAATTCCCTGACAAACATATGCACAAATGAGTAGTGGATGATTAGCAGCTGAGTTCGGAGGGGGTGGGGGTGGGAGGTGGGGAAGCACCGTACTGGCTGAAAAAGGAATGTGTGAATAGATATTATACTGTGGGGTTATCAGGCCCAAGCATTTCTGTGGGAAATAGGATCAGGCTTCGTGGTGTAAGTGGAAGAACGGCTGCAGAATTGCAATGTGCACATACCTTTTTATAGCATCCTGTCAGCCGTATATCATATTTAACACAGTGGAAGACGATATTATTCCAATAAACTAACCGAAGCTGTATTTTGTTTATATTTTTATCATCTTTTTGCTTTGCATTTGTTTTCATGATACAGATTGATAGAAGGTTTAATGCAAGATTGTCTCTGTTGATGGAAATAGGACGTGTTGTTTCCGGCTGTTAAAATCAATGAAATGTTAATAAACACAAGAATTTGCTTAGTGCGCAATATACCAATGACCTTCAGACAGCTTGCTTTAGCTCTCCATGCAACATTGCATTCAACACGGTCTGTTGTTATGTTATGTTGCCAAAAATATCACCACAAGAGATCGACAGATCTCGTGATTGCTTCATACTTCGCATGGTCATGGTTGGTTCATACATTAGCAAGTTCGTGGTCTTCTAAGTTGCACTCAAAATAAGGTTTTAAAGTTCTTTACTCTGGTTATATTTCTTACCACTATTTGAATTCGCGTTACATTTAGCGTCTCCACGACTATTTCTGAGTTACTACAAAATTTTGTGCGTGAATAGGTTTTCTCAAAAGTATTTCGTTACAGTTTATATACCTTTGAACACGGTTATTTCCCAAGTTCGTAGCTTGCTTCACATCTGACACTCAATTTATATGACATAAATACAGTACTTCTTTTACATGGGTTCTGTGACACAGAGCCTTGTCATTCTTGCGTCGTTAAATATTTGTTAATTTGGGACATTTTCACCTTGTTTAACATAAACTTTTATCTTTGTCTTTTGACCATGCATAACATACATTCTTTGTTTTTACATATCACGTTTCATTCTATAGATATCTTAATTTTGCTCACGTTTCATATCATGTAGTAATGATTCACGTTGGTAGAACGTTTAATGCAAGATAGTGTCTGTTGATTACAATGTGACATGTTGATTTCGGGTGTTAAAACCAATGAATGGTTGATAGTAACGAGAATTTGCTTAATGTGCAAAATATTAATGATCTTCAGGCCGCCTGCTTCAGCTTTCCAGGCAAATCTGATGTTGAAGACTATATTTAACACGATCTGTCGTTATATTACCTTGCCAAAAATGCATCTCCTTAGTGCTTCATATGGCACTTGCTCATGGTTGCTCCATGAATTGGTCTTGTAAGTCGCAATCAAAACAAGATTATATTTAGCGACTTAACGACTATTTCTAGACTGCCACAAAATTTGGGTTTTTAGTGCATTTTCACCTTGGTTTAACGAGGGATGTGGATGGTCCTGGTTTAACACAAATTTCCATTTTTGTCTTTTTACCACATATAACATATATGGATAGATACTGTATTCACAACACAAAACATGAAATATAACTGCGGTAACAATATCAAATAGAGAGTAGTGGCACTCTTCACGTTTGACACTTGCGCACAAGGGTTCACTTCCACATATGTTTTGTGACGCGTTTTGGGGGGATTGTTCGCTGTCCCGTTCCAGGGTAACTCTAATTTGTCAATACATCGTGCGTCCCTGTTTCTTATGCTTGCATCAATCACTTTCCCGATCGGTGTCTGTACCAAAATTGCAAGGTTATTGATGTTTTGCAAGTGACTTCCACGATAATTATCATGCATTTCAAGCTTGCCAAGAAATTTGTTTTTTTGTCTTTTATTTTGGCTAACATCTTTTGTTTCTATCAGTCACATTGTATTCTGTAAATTTCCTTTTTTTTTTTTTTAGATTTATTTGTTTCACCAAAAATGCTTTGCTATCGCATCATATCATATAATAAGTAGCTGTTGTGAATGTAAGAAGGGCACACGAAAGTCGTGGTGGATATGTCGAGGGGTCTTGGGGAACTATACCAGGGACGAGGCAGTTACATCGTCCCCTCGATTAACAACACTGACTCCGCCCTAAGTCCCTTACTAGTTTTGAGCAGCTGGGATATATCTGGGCGGGGATCGAAAACGAAGGTTTGAGAAGCTGCCAGATTTTGAATTTTTCCGTTTATGTCCTGCATTCCTTACCAAATTTGGTAGAGGGGGATACGTCATCTTAATTGAAGGACTTTGTTAGAGGGGTATGAGGTAAGAGTGAGTTCATTGGATCCTGTACTGACTGTGGAGCCCAGTAACCATATTTCGTCCCTTTACTTTCATTTTAAAATGTCCAAAATACACCATGAAAGACGGCGCACTTCCAAGTGTCTTTACTTGTTGAACAGTCTATCGACAACACAAGAATGATATCTCCAAAATATCCATGGTCGACTTGCATTGGTCGTTGCTGTAACTTCGCAGGTTTGGACGTTGTAAAAGTTTGGAATTAATTTATCTCTGAGTGAGCATGGCGGGCTGTTTTTGGAGATCATGATATATAAATTAAAATCCACTTTTTCCAGATATTTGATGGACCACACAATGAATTGCGTGGTGGAAAGGGCTATGGATGGATAGTGTAAGTAAACTTTAAGACATTATTAGATGAATTACTTCACTTTATTTTCTCGGTAAATATCATATCATCATGTTAGGATTTAAAAGCGTTGTATTAGTTCTTTTAGGTTTTTGTCTTTCTTTCAGGTTGGGGTTCCGTTGAATCTTGTACAATAAGCAAATGCAATATGTATGATCTTTGGATGCTTTCTGAGATTACACCCATTTAAAAAGTTTCATTAGTGACACTCAGATGAAGATTCCTTGGTAGTCAAGGAAAACGTTTCAATGGGAATATAGAAAGGTTCACAGGACCTGGTTGAAATTCGTCGCCAACAAATACATCACTTTGCTAAATTGTCCCACAGATTTTTTTTTTTTTTCATTTTGGTAATAAGTTAAGCCTCACTAAAACATGATAATTTTGTTTTTTATTTGAATCAAGAAGTTAAAGAAACTTTGCTTGATAGTCACATTTTGTTGCAAAGACTAGTCGTTATTGTTGAATTGTTCATCAAAGAAAAAGTTTGAAACACTGTGCATGGAATGAATAACATACAATTGAGTGGTGCTGGCATCAAGCGAGGTTATGAGTTATTACAACAAGCGTGTCAAACATTTTTACAAAAGTTCAAGGAGTTTGAGTTATGTCAGTTAAGTAATGATCTGATTCAAGTTTTTAGTGATATTTCTATCACCAATACACAATATTTATACATAAGATTCAAAGTACCTACTAGAAGGCTGCTCAAGATAGTACCCAGTGGTAAATACCCAGTGATAACTTCATCTATAGCAAATATTACATTTTGGGAGGATTCAATTAAAGAACTGAAATGATTTCCAAGCTATTAGATTGTTTTGTTTCCATGCTTGAAAAAAATATCAATACATAGAACAAATTACGCACTCACAACAAAATTAGGGAAAAGACAACTGGTTGACATTATTGAGCAGGCTGAATCATGTTCAAAATGTCAAGAATTGCTCAGAGTTAATCTAACTACATACTACAAATAAATGAATTCAGAATATCGTAAGATGTTTTATAACAAGGTTAACTCTACCGAACACCAGCTACACTTGGGTTGCTTGACATTAAGTGCCTACTTGCAGGTGGGGACACGAATTCACTATGGTGCTAGATCATCAGTATCTTTTGGGATAGAAAGCCCAGCAATACTGTAATGCTAACTTTCAAAAGTCTAAAATTAGTTAATTGGTCAGTTAAAGACCTACTACCACCTAGTCCAAGAAAACGATTTTCAACCTATAGCAGTAGCGAAGATGTCGAAGTTTTTCCGACGGAAAGTGTACCACCCAAAAAGGCAGCCAGAAAAAACACGCCAGAACTAACGTAATGTCTGTCTATGCCAGCAACCTTGCCAGCACCTGTTCCCACCTTAATTGAAGCTGCTGATTCGTCTTCATCTAAAGAAACTATAAATAATTCGGCGCATCATGTCCATGGAACCGATTGCAATCCTGTTGAGAAAAAGCGACAAATCAACACAATAATAATGCCTCATGTGGGCTGGTTGCACAAACAAAATAAAACGTATTTGGCGAATACAGATTGGCTGCAAAAACATATAGACTGGGTAGAAAAACACGATCAATGGCTGCAAAAACTGGATAAGTTTCTTTTTAAACAGACGACTGATTGTCTAATATGTCCAAGACACTGTCTCAGCATTTTGTGAAAGAACACAGTGGCCTCTGTAAGAAGAAAAACCAAGGCAAAAGAATCAGCATAATTACATTTGTTATTGTACAAGAAAAAAAGGTCATCAATTAACAACATATAGAAAGGTAAGTAATATTGATTTGAGTCCTATTTAGATATGATAGCTTGTCGCGTGATTCCATGTGTTAATCAGCTACTTTAGATTTGCAGAAAAGAAACTAAGAAAGTTGAAAACACAGTGGAGAGAACCCAGTTCAGGCTTGCCTCGCACTAGGAAAAAGGTCTGTAAATTTGCATACTCTATATCGCTTAATTATATATGTTTGTTTTGTTAAATTAGTTTGTGCTGTTGACGAACAGGAATTGAACTGTGACACAGGAGTATTTAGGACGGTGAAGGTCTTTTGCGCTGACATGTGTTTGTTAATATGACCTTGTGATACATTGTGCAATTCGTTTTAGAGTTTTTTCCGTCCATAGACATGCGGTGGAGGGGATATAAGACGGCTTTGAAAAAGTGGGTGTTCGAGTACGGCTATGTGACATCGAAATATCTTAGACACAATTTAGATCTATTTTTGAGTTATTCGTTCAAGCCAATATTTCAAACTTTAAGGAATATGTTGCCGAAGTGTCCCTCCGTAAAATGTCAACTTAGTATCTTGGTTAAACTGGGTAAGGTGGTCTCTCCAGACCTAAAGTTCATTACAATTGAATCATGATTTACTACTTCTATTGGTCACATCCTCTCGAGAAATCGATTAAGGCTAGCAGCAATCATAAAGGTTTTAATGGGAGAAATAATAGGGTCGTATGATTCATTCATTTAAAGGGGTTCTGGATGGCTTTTAACTCGCATATTGGAACTGAGACTTAAATTGAATAAGACAATTCTGTTCAGGGGCGGCTGCTGCAGAATTTTCCTACCCAAGTACATAGCTGATAAGAAGGCATGTGTCAGTGTAAAATTGACTACCACCAAGAGTATAATTTTTCAATAAATTAACAAACAGCCATCTTTCCGAAGATAATTACACCCACACAAATACAGTTTGGGATACTTTTATCTGCAAAACTTTGGCAGATTATCATGATGTGCACATGAAATTTGATTTACTATTATTGTCTGTTATTTTAGGGAAACTGCCATGCAGTTTTACGGATAAGATCCGTCAAAGTACTATAGTTTACCACAGTTAAATTAGTATGCGTGTCTCAAAATGACAAAGGTAAAATTAGATCTTATGTGCGATATGGACCAATACAACCTGGTGGAATCTGCAATACAAGGGGGGATTTCGTCGGTAACACCTAGATACAGATAATGTTGGAAGTATGTGAGGAGTTTGTTGCAGACTATGGTATATTATATAATGATAGAAAAACAAAATGTATTCGTTTTACCGGAAACAAAACCATGGTTGAGTTTTATTTTATCTATATGGCAAAGCTCTTGAATGTACTCACTCAGTTAATCATCTGGGCATAATGTTCACTGTTAATCTCAACGAGAGACTACCTCATTCAAATCACAGGAGATTTTATTGGTCCATTCAGCCATATCTGAAATAGGTCCAGATCATTAACTGGTGAAGTTCAATCGAATTTTACTGCAAACGTATTGTTGTCATCTTTATGGCTGTGAGACCTGGTGCTTTGATGAACCTTATATATACCAAATCTATTCACTTCTTGAAATAGTATTCTTGGGTGAGTTTTAGTCAGCCAGGCAGCCTCCCAAAATGAAGCCAAAAAATAGTTAGATGACATTTGCATGTTACAGGCAAAGTAACTGGCAGAGAGTGTAATTTATAGTCCCTGGATCATCACCTGGGTAGATACAAATTCTTATTGTTCCTTTATGCCGAGCTGGTTCGAAAATTACATAATTCAAAATGGCCACCCAAAGGCCATATCAAAAACTAACAATTGAGACAAAAGCTATTACCTGTCCCGTAATATTACAACTAAGAGTCTATGATAGTCACACTTACCTTTAAGGTGGAATATTTGAAGCCGGCACCTTTGCATCACCTCTAATCACTTTTTCATATTTTTCAATAGTTTGATACTTAAACTACATGCTCCCAAAAACTCAGATGTGTGAACATAAAATTTTTTTGAGAAAATTAATCTTAAAGCTTTTGTTCACACTGAAAAGTTTAAGCAGTGCTGAGCACAGGAGGTTTGTTTGCATGGGCATGATAATGAACCATGTCATTGTTTCCACAGTCATTAATCCATGACCCCTGAAAACCAATTGTGCCATTGAGAAGGGCTGCTCATAGGGAACAGGAAACCATTAGCCATGGAGAGAAGAATGGGCCAGTTCAGACTAATCACTAACATTGTTCTGATTATTTTAAAATTCTCTATTGATGTAAAACCAAATTAGCACAATCCACTTACTGGCCCCGAAATATGGAAAGCTGCATGTGAATCTACACCCAAACAAGCCAAGTGAGTTATTTCCAAGTTAAAAAAGTCAAGATTTAAGCCACAAAATATATTCTTTTTTAACGACAATATCAGAGAGGTAAAGCTACAAGTTTACTTCAAACAATAATTAAAACACAGGACAGAAGAAATGAGTATGTGTCATATTACAGCCATAAATGCATAAAAATTGGCAACTTTTTCTTTCAACGCGATTTTCTGGGAACTATTTTTTGCTCAACCTCTGCAATTTGTATCTCACCTCATAAACGCACGAATTGCACTATTACATTAAAAGCAATGGACATCAAAAGGAAAATATCATATCCAAGAGTGGTTCCCAGGATTTTTTTCTGACAACCCCTTCCATGATTTTTTGAGCAATTTATAGAAAGAAAATGAACAACCTCTCAGGACTAAATAAAAAAAGTTATAACTTTTTATTTATGCTATTTCAGGACTCACCATTGAATCTGATCCTAGACATGGATATATGTTTTAAATTTCTTCTAAATTTCAACTTGAAAAAAGAACAATTTTGTGTGATTTCTGCGCGAAAAATGTGAGATTCCTCATAAGCCAGAAAAAATGGTATAAAATCTAAAAGAAATTCCAATCCTGCAAGAAAAAAAACCCTTTGGATACAAATCCATGGACATGTAGTAATCAGAAAATATACAGGTTTAATTTACTTGTAAACAAATTAAATGAGTAATATCGATCCAAAGTTGCCAGTCTCTCTGTGCTCTAGCTTCACAGCTTTCACCTTAACTGTTGCTAGGGTAATGTATGTAACTTTCACACTTCAAAATGACCGCCAAATAGTATCTTTTCACCTGGTAAATCTGGGTTTTCAATACGTTTGCGAATATCTTAAGAAATTATATTACGGCTAATGTTTTACATGTTTCAAAAGATAACCACCTTTATTTGGAAGGTATAAATGATCTGTTTCAAAGAAATATATATCAGTTAGTAGCTCAGAGTAATCTTTGTTAGAAATAATAACACCATATTGTACGATACGCAATTTTAGTACTGCTTTGAACTGAACAACTACCAGAGCACTGGCAGATCATGATCAGAATTTCTATGTACCCCCAACTACCTCCAAAGATATTCATTCAATTCTGGGTGAAGTGGAAGCATATGTCAAAACTCAAGAAAGGTAATGTAGGAGTTGACAGTATACCAAGTGATCTAATCATAGCAAGGGATGCTGACATGATCAGCACCTTAACAAACATCTGCAAGAAAATCTGGAACACAAAGGAGTCGCCAAAGAAAGGCAATTTACAACGATGTCAAAACTACTGCACCATCAATCTAATTAGTCATTCAAGCAAAGCATATATCGAAGCATACAGTATTCAATACATTAACAGTATAAGATGAATAAAGAATATAAAATACAAACAGGTGCATCTATTGTTGATTCCATGCACATTTCGACGCTAATAATGATCTTAAACATACTGAACATTTTCTTTGAATGTAGATCTAATAACTGTCATTAAAAAAATGGAAAACAGGCAATCACAGTGATAAAATTAAATTTTGCATCGTTGAAGCAATTCAATGTAAGTTGGTCTAATCATTTTTGCTTCTACTGAAATATACAGACAATAGGGTGACAAGCTGTCAATGGGGAAACAAAAAACAGAACAACTCTGCACGGTTCACCCCTTTGGAAGAAAACAATTCAGACGGTTTCAGAGATGTGTTTCTAGACTTCGATGTTTGCGTCACTAATGGCAGGTTTTGTATTGAAGTCTGTTACAAAATCGATGAGTTTAAGTTTGATACAGTTGTGTATCATTTCGTTGGATATTATGCATTTTTGTCTCAAATTTTGAGATTTGGTCGTATTTGTTCTAAATTTCAGGACTTTGCATCTAGAACCAAATTTATTTACAATAAACTTGAGTCAAGAGGATTCTTAGATGTAATTTTGATCAAATATTTCTACAAATTTTGCTGTAAATATCCAGGGATCGTATAAAAATTTTGGCTTCAATAATTAAAGAGATTTTAATTTGCCTACAAATTTTGCTGTAAACATTTTGGCTTCAATAATTGTAGAGATCTAGACTTGCCTCTTTTGCTATTTTTTATATTTCGGCATCATTCTCTTTTAATAATTACCTTTCAGCCATTTTAGGCTAGCTTGTTTTCTGTTAGGTAAAACCCCAGTGGCTATCAGTAGCAAGTAGTGGCTTGTGACAGTTACAAGCTTGCCGAAAAGTGCTTGATACCTGGTTAAGAAAATTATATTTTGATTATGTTCTCTTGACTAAAGTACTGGTAACTTTCATCTTTTTCTGACTTGCCCTTCCAAAGCTAATTCATCATTTGCCAGGTTCATATTTATTCATTATAATGTGGTTTGTCTTTGCTGAATATTTAGCTCGGACAAGGAACTGCTACTCAGAGAGACATGTACGGGTATGGACTCTTAAACAGGTTCTGGGTAGTTGCGCGCTGAAAACCGTTTAATTTATTTGGGCTTGTACAGCCTATGTCAAAATTCTACAGAAGAATGTGCACAATATGGACAATAGTACTTCCATATGCATATAGGTTGGACAGTGACAGGTCCGCTTGTGGAGAGTAAAAAGTTGGGACTGCGGGATAGGGTAATGACTACCAGGAAATGGTTCTGGGCGAAAAGTCACAAATACGACTATTTATATATCCAATGGATTTGAGATGTTATATAAATGATGTATTAGGTATGTAGACCTGACAGGTGAGCTGATATTTTATATACAATGCATGTATGAAGGAAGATAGTTCGTAAAGTTGAGAGTTACTGGCATCATATCAATTTAAACTACTAATAGCGTTTGTTGGTACATGTATTAAGGCAGGAGAGAGATGTTTTCCCTTATACGGCATTTCGTTTTCTGATATATATAAATATGATAAAGTTGGTGGTTTGTCTACTTTGAACTTCTGGATTTTGAACTTAATTGTTTGATGACTGAAGGGCTTTGATAATGGACAGCTCTTGATGACTGGGATTTTGGTGAAGCTTCTCTAATACTGTTGCAATATGTTGTCCACTTCTATTTTTCATGACAGTCAATACTTCCACGTTGTCATTATGACGTCTTATCCACTGCCAGTGTTCAATGAGTTATGTATTGTTTGATGGGGATTCAAGTCTTCCTGCTATGTCTGGTTATATTCATGCCGACGGACCTGTCAAGATTTTAACAGCTTTCGACTTCGACTGAATTTCGACAATAATATTAACACGTAATGGTCTTACTACTATTTGATTCTCCTGACGTGTCTGTGAGCTCATTTTACAGGAATAGAACAAAGTAGGCTTACAACGTTTTTGGGATATTAATGAGTCTGGAACATTAGAAAAACACACCTCTATTACATAAATTACGTTCAATCTTGTGGAAATTATTTGGCAATGCGTCCACTTCGGCAATGTTCGGGATTTTTACCGCAAGTGATATCATTTGGGACAACCCAGACTTTTTCTTAACCTTCTACTATCACCATTTTCGAAATTAGATATGTGTCATTCTCAGGTTTTAACCACCAGAACATAGACAATTGTTTGGCGTTTGGATATACAAATTTATCTTGCATGAAGCTTGAGAAGGATTTCGTGGGGGTTTCTTTTCTTTTTTTTGTTTTTGTTTTCTATAATATATTTACCGACCGACAAGTGAACCCAAAACGTTTGAGGTTCTGGGAGGACCAGCTAGCTGTTAGCTCCATGTGTGAAAATGTAAATTTGTGGCTTGGCTTCAATACTGAGATTAACATGCGAGGTACCTCCTTTGGTAACTCCATAGCGTAGACAACCAGGCATGAATTCAAATTGTTGCTTGTGGTTCAGCATTTGCAAAGCACAGGAGCATGGACTTGAGAGTAATCCATGAGCAATTAAGTGGTTAACAGAAGGTGTTTCATGCCATTTCATGATGTTAAAGGCACTTCCCTTAAAAAACTAAGTACAAAGAATGTAACGGCTGCACAGTTTAGTGAGTATATAGTCAATCATGGACGTCACGAAATGTGGCATTGATATACTTAAATTTTGGCCTAGAAGCCATAGGAAATTTTTAGCTGCTGAATCAGCACTGACTTCAAAGATCATAGCAACCCAGGGTGCATATTTTGTTATTGAAAGTGGTTGAACATTTGAGGCACACGTGTGTTGCTTGGCTGTGAACACATGCTGAAGGTGTTGATAAGGGTGACGTTTTTGGACACCTGTTTCCTAGTTTGAGGCCTCACAGAGATGTGTTTCTCAATGCTCGAAGAAATCTATTTGTAGAAATCTTTACTTATATACGCACCAAACATGCTTGGAAATATAACTATGGATTGAAAATCCGTTGTAAAGAAATATTGTGCAGCACTTAGGGTGCTTTATATTGACCAAAACAGATAATATATATGTTGGAGAAAAATTTAAACCAAGTGGAGATAAATGAAAATCTGTCGGTTAGGGAGACACACATTGAGGTTTTTGGTGGACTGCTATCATGGGTGTCACGGTACGTAAATACATACACAGTTGTAAAAGAAATGATAATGTTCACACATATTCGTATATAGCTATCCATTTAATTAATAATATGAATGTTCGACACAAGTTGTAAGTACGATTACATATATAGCAATAGGAATTGTACATAACTCATCATAGTCCTGCATAAATATCTTCTTGGAAAGAGTAACCATATCATCTGTGGGTATGTACCTTCTCTAAGGTTTATGTGAGGTGTTGGTATTTAAAATGCAAATAATTTTAGGTCCTAAACATTTGCAGCATATGCATGGTGTTTATATGTAAAGAAGAATTGTTGATTGATATCGGTCGGCTTATTGCACATAAAACTGAAAACTCAACTTTATTGTTATTAGGACAAACTGCGCAATCTCTTTGAATCTGATAAGCTTTATGAACAAAATCCATGATGTGCATAGGAAGTGCCCGATTTGAATATCACTCTATAATGTTTGTGGTGTTTAATTGCACGACAGATGCTAGATATCATCATATACATGGCAAATTGGGCAATAACATTTGATATATGGACGAAGAAAGCTACGGCCCGCTTTCGGGGATGTGTCTCAACGGAATATTTGACAAAATCATTGCACCTTTCCTGCAAACTGTTTCCAGGAGGTCTGAGGGTTATTCTCCTCTTGACATTTTTTTAAAACATTAAGGGTCTAGGATACCGCATTAAAGAACATCTATTTTACTACAAAGGCTGGCAGTCTAAATCATTAATCATTAATTAAAATTAACCGTTTAATTTTTTATCTGTCAGTGCGGGAGGATACTATTATACAGATCACTAATGATGAGGAGACAATATTTTGTCTCAATTTCTATTTTATAAGTTTTAGTGCATTTTGTTTAGATAATTCTATCGAGCTAGTAATATGAAAATCAGTTTGGACAAAATCAAAAAATAAATTGGAAACCGTCAGTTTCGCCCTTAACTGCTGTTATTTATTTCTGTTCGTATTGGAAAATGAATGTTGATGGTTTTAACTCTCATGTCCATTCTGTTTGATATTTTTGACTTTGCTATCCGAGCACCTGAACAAAGACTGGAGTGAACAAATATATTGTGCACGATAAAATTTTTTAAAAAAGCTATAGTAACTGTTCATAAGTATTAGCTGCAATATACATTTCCTCCCCAATCCCCGTAAAACTACAAACCCAACCTACAAGCCAAAATTTAAAAATGAAAATGCTGACCACGAATGAGATTCATTGGTTTCTTTTTATTGAAACATGCAATCTATGAGAGCAATGTTGTCTGAGATGATTATATCAGGGATTTTATTTGCTTCATTTGAGTTGGAATGACAGGCTCACAGGATGTATTTTTGTATTAATTTTCTTAACTTGTCGAGAAAATTAAGAAATTAACATTATTTCGCACATACAGATTAGAAATTTGCTGTTACACATTGCTTCAATGTATGCTTGCTAAAAATGTCTTCTGTCCTCTTGCAAAATCATCATGGAGTCAAACAGGTTGCCTTCAAATAAATTGTATAGTTATTAAACTGCAAAATGACCAATCTTGTTACAGTAACTAGTGGCATGGCTGCCAAAGAGTTAAGAAATATTTCCGAGGGAACATTTCTATTTCTGAATTTTTGCTAAAGGGTTACAACTTGCAAAGAAACAAACTTATTGACATGCATATAGGGCTATCATAGTTGGTTAGCTGCGTGGAAAACCGAAAAACATTAAGTCTAACCTCATGGATGCTATTTTACTGAGGAAGCCATCATCACATTTGGTGCACTGGCTGATCCAAGTGGTCGGAGTGAGCCATGGGTGCCCTTGACCTGATATGTTTTCTCTAAAGCTACCATTCAATAAACACATTTATTTTAAGAGTACAAATTACCAAGATAATTTAGACAATGTAAAACCTTCACGATGCGCCAACTAGTGAAACACATAATGTGCTCACACGCGAGTGTTGGCTTGTTTGGTGGGGAAACATTACTGTGTTTAACCATATATCTTGCAATAGCAAATGAAAATTGCTGTGTCAGTTAAAAGATATATACACTGTGGTCAGCGGGTTTTGCTTGTCCATAGGACAACAATGGCAAAGAAAGGAGATTGGGCTGAAACGGGCATAAAGTGGTGCCCGTTCTTATACAACATACTTTGTTTGGCAATTGAATTTCTACAGGTTTTCACATAAAAGATCGGTTTTGAAGCAATCTCATGCCAAAAATGTAAATAAAAAGGGCGGGTGTATGGCTTTGGTTGCATAGAATTTATCGAATATCTGGTTGGTTGAAACTCTGAGTTCCTGGAGGTTTGTATGGAATATAAATAGTTCATATTGAGAGTTTATTTTGAAAAATATGTACCCATAATGAAAATGAAGTTGAAGTAAAAGGATTCTCGCTTCTGTGGATTGCTATTAGCATCTTTACTTGTCAAAGATATATTGAAAATAGCTTAAAAAAGCCAACCCCCGCCACAACCCCAAAAGAAAACCCACACAAACTTTTTTTTTGAAAATGAGTCAAGACTGACTGACTGTGCAACTCCGAACCAAAACTACTTCAACTTATATGTAGACCTACTTGAAGTATATATTCGCAGATATTCCTTAAATTACTTTTCGAAGGGAAAGTATCACTTTTGTTAATTAATTAGTAGAAAACCATATGGACTATATGATATAAGTCCGTTCAGCTGCCGTTGGTAAGTGTCAACAGACACATATGGAAGCAGACCGGGATGAGACTGGGTGGAACGAATGCTGCACATGCCCCATGCTGGACAGACCCTGCTTTTAAATGTCACGAGATTTGCCATTAAGCTTGACGTGAATATGACTGTCGGTTTCAGAGAAGAAGTCGAAAATGTAATTGTTGATATACGACGGACAACAGACCATCATAAAAGCTCAGCTGACTGACAAGTCAGCTGAGCTACAAAGTGAGGGGAATTACTTCACTGCTTTTCAAGACATAAAGGGAGCTTGAAAATTGTAGAAATTGCCATTTATCATGGTACAATACGCATTTCCATGCAGTTAGTTGGCATTTGCCTCCTTATGAGACCTCATAAAACAAAATCACATGTGTGTTGCCAACCAATGTAGGCTTGCAGAGCGGGTGTGCAGTTAACAATGGTTGATTTGAGTACATCATATTCCCAGCTACTCGATGCAAGGTGATGTTGCAGCCCGTGCTTGTAGACAAACTTAAGTTGTCATATATTTAAATTATGATATTAATCTGTCTGGCATTGGACTTCTTCCTAATTCCTACATGTGCAATACCTGTTCTGTATTTGCAGCAGAGTTTTATAATTTGCAGACACCTGTTCACAGTGCAGATCAGTTGAATTTAAGGTATATATGGGAGTAAAATAAAGGGATGCACTGACATTTTTTTTCACGATGGAAAGACAATGAGAGGTAGAGAGAGAGAGAGATACTCAAAAAGAGAGTAATGAAATACGTATGTCGATTTTCAAAATCTCGAACCGAATGTTGCAGAAAAAATATTACCAATGTCAATAAATTTGGACCCATTAGTGACAGCAACGAGAGTCAAGAGTTTCCAAAACATCAAAAATTCATCTTGTATTACGAATGTGAAGAAACAAATTTCACTTCGGACTTGGGTCCCTCTGAAAAGGGAACTGGCGGTTTGAACTCAGTTCTCTCAGCATTTGAAATATTCTTCATTAACTGCAGACTTAAGCATTTCCAAAACATATGACCTAACCCTTAAAGCCCAAACTTTATTACTTGTGCCAAAGCTGAAGAGACGTGATAGGCCTGTCCCTTTTTGGTTCTCCTGACTTGTCAGCCAGCTGATTTTACAGCAAAAGAAGAAAGTAGGCCTACATTGTTTGAAGGCTTACTTATAGTATTTTGGTTTCAATGAACAATGAAATTACATAATCAACTATCCACGTTGACTATGCAACCAGTCACTACTGGGTGTATTTATATATACTATGGCAAAACTCTTATTTTTGTCCTTAATCCAAGCACTTCAGATGAAAAGTATACAACGTTCCATGTGGGGTATTCTGTTTGTGGCAGAAATGGTACCCTTGGTTATCCCAGCTGTCCGTCAGCTTTGTTTGGAAGGAGATAACGTCGGAGCTTGTCTCACTTCCATATGATAAAGTGCAATAACAAATAGGCCATCTTAGTCAGTTTTCTTGATTCTTGTTGAGTGACGCATTTGAATACACCTCAATTGGGAAAACCGTTTTGGAAGCTTTTGAATAGCACTCTTGACGGTTGCCATGTTTGCATCATAAATGGCCGGACAGGTCTGTGACAGAGAAGCAATATGCAACGTTGTTCTAAAAATACAAAATATAGGTTATTAATTGGAATTATATAAGGTCTTGATGTGAAGGCGGTATTCCGCATTAACAGATCATAACACAAATACACACACACACACACACACAGACACACACACATATATATACATATATGTGTGTGTGTGTGTGTTTTCTATAGCTTTCAAACATTTGTTAGAGCATTTTAACCCGTCGAATGATAAATTTTTGAGTTCAGCATGTAGCAGCCTTGGTCTCATTGGTTTTATCTCTGTTTCCCGTTTAACCCAACACAGAGGCTATAGTATGAAGGTTTAAGATCATCGTTATAACAAACCCAACTAAACTGATTAGGAGGAAAATATATCGTAGGTATACCCAGTCTCTGTGAGCTGAAAGAAGGTTCAGTGACAGGCAGCCGGGTGGAAATGTTTTGTCTAATGTTCACGCGCAAAGCATATCGAAACTGTTGTGAATAGCGCCCACAAACACAAAGCCAATCCTATTTTAGGACCACTGGAAATAATTCGTGCAATAAAGGGAAATGATATTGATATAAGTCTATGGACACTTGTGCATGATATGATGATCATACCCATAAGAGATGATAATGTTGACATTATTCCTAGAAACCTGCAACTAATATCTTTCGACCACAATCGTATGTATATGAAAAACGTATCCCCGAAGTGAAAGTCCACAATTGCTAGGAAAGACACATATAGTCCTATAAGTAAATCTGAAACAGCTAAGCTAAACCGCAGATGAACATTTAAACTGCGTTGTAGACTAACATATAACCACAATAGGCAAAAAATATTTCTACCGATACAAAATGGACCAACAAGAAAGAAATAATATCTGGCACAAGGAACAACAAGAAATCGTTCACATAAATTATTCTTTTGCAACATGAAAAGTTTAGTTACACAATACAGTTCACAGTGATCGGCAATTAATTGTGATAAGAGTGGTGTATGAGTGAATACTGAAATATCAAAGCTGATTATATTATTTTTACTCAGATTCATGAAATATAATTCATGAAGATATGTAAACATACCTTCGGATAACTTTGAAATTCTATTTTCAGACAAGTCAAGTGCTTTTAAATTAACAAGACAACTAAAGGAAGATTCGGCGATAAACTTCAGCCCCAAGCCAGACAACTTCAATTTAACCAAGTCTAAAAGACCGGAAAACATATATGACAAAATTATTTTGATTGGGTTGCCGTTGATATTTAGTTCAGTTAAAAATGGCAAATGGATGAATGTCTTTGGTTGTATCAGTGAAATATGATTTTGTGATAAGCCAATTTCTTTTAAGAATGGGAACGATGGTTTTGCTTGCAGTTGTATTTTTTTTAGATGATTGTATGACACGTCTAATCGACAGAGAAATAAAAGAATACTGGCAGTGATAACCAAAGATTTTAAGACATTGCCTGGAAATATTAATATCCTCAAATCGTGTGGTAATGTTGGGACAAATGCTAGATTTTTGTTTAAACAAAGCATCGCTCGGGGTTGGCAGGTGCAGTGAACAGGGCAAATGAAAGCCTCACACATTGACTCATCATCAGTTACATCTTCACAATTGAAAACACCGTCGCAAACCTCTGTAGGGTGGTGACATTGGAGACTTCCCTTGCACAGAAAATGAAAAGGACAAGTAAAGTTTGAGCAGTAGCTTTCCTCTTCTGCTTTTGGATGATCTGGGTGGTCATCACAAACCCTACTGATTGGTATACAATAGGAATCTTTACACTTGAACATATGTGGACACCCAAAATGTTTGCAAGGATTCAAATGGCATCCAGTCCTAGTATACTTCATGCGACCATCTCTATCAATACCATGTATACAAGCAAATGCACGCAAGAAGCATGTATGTGAAACGTCCAAACACGAAAGAGAATCATTTTTGGCACAGTCTTTGGGGTTAGTTTGCTTCAAGATGTATGTGTCATCAGCCATTTTCATCATGAAAGTAATATGTTCTTTTGAAGACTCAGGACATCCATATTCATCGTCCCCTTCAAAACATTCAATAGAACCGTCGCACAAATGTGAATAAGGAATACATTTCCCAGCATGACACTGGTAATGTGTTGCCAAACATGAGCATGTTTTATGAATGCAAGCATTTATACAGTAATCTACTGCTAGGATTATCCTATTGTGCAAAATGCAAATATTTTGACAGTGAATCTCATCTGTCTCATCTCTACAATCCAGTATTCCATCACAGACATTCATGTTTGCTATGCACTCGCTGTTTGCACATTTAAACTGATTATAGGAACATTGGTTTAGAACTGGAGTCTTGTTTTTCTCACAAATAAAATTTATCTGACTCTCGTTTTCAATATAATTCCTGGCACATGATAAATACGGATCTTTCCTTGATGCAGTTTTTGTCAACACACTTGAAACCCAATGTTTGGTGTGTATATCTGATCCCTGATAATGACTATGGGGAAACACAACAGCAAAGTCAGAAATATTAGATGATTTTCGGAATATAATATTGGTCTCTGTAAGCCTCCATGTAAGGACCAGTGTCAGAAGACTCGGTATTTTCGTTGAGTTAATTTCTTGTAGCCAATTGTACCAAAAGATGTGCATATCTACAATCCAAATTTTTTCCACTAAATCACCTCCTGAAACCCAAGAGCGAATTATTTTGCCAGAAAAACTGTCACATATGCTATGTAAGGTATCTCCAGTGAATTTTTTGACAATGTGGTGTTGTGAATTGAACAGTTTGAAACAGTGGTCGTCAAACGTAATGGTAAGCCAATATTGGCTACATGTCATATTGACCAGATAGATGACACTTTTGGCATATAAATGCTCTACATTTTCAAAGCGGGTCCTGTTATTACTCTCGCAAATGTAAGATGCATATCTGATGGTAACATTGCAAGGTATTGTTATCCAATTAGAGAGGCTTAGTTGTTTTGTTAATACCATTCCCACGCAATGGTAAAATTTGTGCCAAACAGGCTGTGCCACCAGAAGTGCATTCTTGATATAAATACTTTCAAGTTTATTGATGAAACCATATCGACCTTTGAAATACAGAACAAAATGTTGTCTCTGTCGAGGGTCCCACCATTCATTGTACACTAGATCCTCTCCTGTAATCCACCTGGGGAGTTTTGCATCCTGGTGTTGTATGAATGGTTACACTAAAGACTTTCAGGTGTACACCGTAATAGTCAGGCATCACACACAGACTAACACGCATACACCACGAACAGGTTGCATGAATGGTTACACTTGAAACAATCAGGCATACATAGTAATTAAAGAATTGAACTCTGCATTTCGAAGCACATGGCCAAAAAGACTGTAGGGGCTGTTGAGCCCATTTGCACGTCAGTGGCCACGCAGAATAACCTCAACAGCCCGGTCAGCCATTTCATCCATAGGAATCAAAATGTGGGAATTCAATACATATATTTTCCTTTATCTGAATAAATATCAGTTTAAAATCTGCAAAAACATGTTAAAATCTTGCTAAATTCATTCACAACAACTCCGTTGTAGTCAGAGTAAGCATGTTAGACAGAGCAACCATTGTAAATAATGACCTCAAACGGTAATCAAGGACATTAACACATAAAATCTAGTTCCTGAAAAAGAAGATCACTCAATAGATTCTATGTTTTTCGATTTACATCAGGATAGAATGAGAAATATTTTGTCAACAATTAACGTTAAATGATGAAAAGAGCATGTCTACATACAAAGTAGAAAAGTCATGTCACTGAACTGGTGCATGTGACAAGAATTAATGATAACAGTGACTGGCTTGAGGTTCCAGGCTCCAGTATTTAAACAGTCAATGGTTACCAGTGATAATGTTAAATATACAATTGTGGAAAGTGAAATTACAAATTGTGCTGGCTGACATGGTTTGATTTGATAAGGTCAAAACATTTATTGATTCCAAGACAGCATGGGGCACGACCTCAGTGGAAGATGCAGGCAACCAAGATATTGGAGGGGCCGGAGCCACAAGTTCAAAGTGACTTGGTTTGGGGGCGCACAATGCCGGCAACGTGGTTGTAGCTGCACACGTGCGAAGGCCTGTGCGCTGCTGTACAATGCTTGTGGCAGGCCCTGTTATGTTTGAGAAAGCATGACTGAACGTTTTCGTTTAAAAAGTGGGGCATGATGTGTTATATGACCTGATAAATGACTCATTGCGGTGACCAGACATAAACATGATGTGTCTGGCTTTGAAACCAGCATCATTCATCAGTTGTTTGGCAGTTGCTCTCAGGCAGTGAGCAGTGCAATGCTTCACTTGTGCATACGGTCAAATATCCGGCTGCATATTGCTGAATATGCGTTTGCTAAGATGGTTTGATTTTTACCAACTTGCAGCATCATATTTACAAGTGCATCTGCACTGATGTGATTGAATAAATGAGTGTCTTCATTATCATTTTTATTTCACAAGAGTTTTAGCACTTTGACGGAACAGTATTTAGAGTCATTTGAATACATTCGTTCGTCCGTGGGAACCTCTTCATTACTAAGGCCACCTTGAAAATTCATCTGTTGAGTTTCATGTGCAAAGGGTACTTATTCACCGTATTTATCAGTGTGGAATTCGAAAGAATCTTTGTAAAGTTAGTTGTGAAACTGGACACCACGCATTAAAAGAGAATAGCAATGTTGTAGCAAACGCACTGCCTGAGAATGGAAGATGGTGCCTTTTGAGGTAAGTGGAAATTTTCATAAGTTCGTCATATTCAATGATTTGTTTATGCTTGGTTTGTTTGCATTTTTTCCTTCAACAAACCGTCTAATGTTTTATTGCATATTTTAAATTCTTTGTCTCTGACTTTATCGAGATGTTGGACAATATCTAAAGAGCGCCTGTTTATTGGTCCTCAAATGTTTTTCAAGGTGTTTTTGTAACACTCCTCCGGTTCAACAACTTGTGTGCTCACGCTTTGACTTCATAACAAAACTTGCTCAAACCGTACGGAGGACTACTGGGTGGAATTGATTGTGTATCCATTGCATGGCCAAAGTTTTCAGTGCGCCAGTCTGCAAAATAGGAAGATGTATATTTTCTTATTCTTTCATTTGTCCATTTATGCATATATCTATTTACTTAAAACAGCAATCTGGGGTTTCTGCCTACGATATATTACAGTTTCCCGTGTAGTAGTGAAAACGTACTTTGCTTGCTGTCTATTAATCTGCAACAATCTATAAATCTACTGACAATTTATGCAGGGTGACATTATCAACAATTGAATGCATTGTTGGACTTAGAGTTGAAAGTTGAAAACTTCTAACATTACTGAAGGCAATACCTACCTTGAAACATTTTATGCCATATGAAGCGTTTTTCTTGGATTTGGATTGGTGGCATTAATGATTTTTATTGATTTGCTGTTGAGATACTGCACCAAAACGTTTGATTCCCACAGGCTCAGAAAACGCAGTGAAAGTGTTCCCTATCATGGCAGAACCTCCAGTCAGTGCCTAGGTGTTGGGCGGTGGTATCTTGCGAGCTGACTAGCCCAGCTGTGTGTCCAGTTGAGCAATATTCTGGAAATCTTCCACATCAATATTTCACAAATCAATATTCAGCATGTTATTGTCTCACAAAATATCAAAACGATCGATAGATTCACTTGTGATGAAAAAATGCCCAATTGCAAAAATTGAAATTTTGGCACCTTTGAAATGGACTATGGGCTGAATGCAGACGATGATTTATTCCCTGGTAGCCACTGGTTAAAACATTAACTTTTTTATCCATGTAATTTTCATACACCCGAAAAGTGATGCAAAAGACTGACTGTCCTGTTTTCACCCGTTATCATCGCTTTTGTTCATGTCGTTCCTGTCTGCTTGTGTTCTTCCTCCACTGCAGAATTTACCATTTTGCAGATGAGCGGGACCTTTTTTCGGGGAGCCGTAGATGTGAAAATTGTACCGTTGTACCGGCTCCAAATTTTGATAATAAAAAACTGAGACCAAAGTATATCATAATCATGACTTAGGCCTTCATTTGGCTATCCTGTAGATATAGTTTTTGGAAGCTTTTTGGAATGTGAAAATACTCATTGGTCACCCTCAGATGAACGATCTCCAACAAATGTGATTAGCTAAATGAGGTCATGTGACAAACCAGTATTTCACTGTGGAAGTTGAATGACGATGGCAAGCAGGCGAATTCGCAGTGTGCTAGGCAATTTTAAAAGTGGTTCGTGTTCTGTTTGGATTATTTTAGTGGGACAGACGTTCTTAAAGTGCAAGGTCTGCACAACAATTATGACTGTACTTAACACACCCTTTGGGTGTGAAGCAGGAGGAATTAGATGCCACGGCATCGGCAGGCCTTATTTATATTCTAGGCCTAGCAGGCCTAGTACTACTCACTGACACTGGTTTAGTGGTAGTGGTCATCTGGGGGATATTTAACCAAGTGTGTCTATGAATGCACTTGTATCGACTTGTCATTGTATGTGTGTGGATCATTTGGATCATAATTGTGGAGTCATGGCATGATAAGGTTTGTAACTTTGCTACATTTGGTTGTCGCAGCATTGGCGGCAATTGCAAATAGGGAGTACACATGTACTTGAATTACAGCGCCATCTACCATTGACCATGGTAACTACCATAGGACTGCGGAACCAAAAATAATTAAAACATCGTATTTTCATGAAAAATACTATGTGAACATTTGCCGTAATTGCTTTATTAAATCAACTAAACAACCACACATTTCTACATATTTTATTGCTGAAAGTGAAACAAAAATCCAGGGACTCATATGGGGTGGTAATTCATTTGGGATAAGTACAACGAAAAGATGTGTCATCATGATATATCAGATGTTATATCACGGCAAACAAAGCATTAAATTACATTGGTCTCGTTTTCACACCGCCTGCTATATTATAATTACTGTTTAAACATGAAGGTAATAATACCACATAGTCACTAAATATGAAGGTCTAAATTTTGCATATATTACACATTAAATTCATGTGGGCTGGTTAAACGTGCCATTGGGGACATCATTTTAAGATATATTTCAGAATGTATTTCATGCTGAAAGTCCACATATATCCCCCAACTGCACATCACTTACACTTAGATAAGTATACAGACCACTAAGGAAGAACCATTGTCTACAACATAGTACTCACCAGTGGGCCACAGTAGTGGAGCCATGATTTCAATAGTTGTATGAGAGACTTGAGGCGTGACTGATGCAACAATCACCAACTTCATTGCATTTTACAACAGTTGACCCATATACATATATTGGTGATGGGCCTTTTTTTCTTATTTAATTTTTCCGGATTTGCCATTCTTTTTTTTGACTGATACGAACTTGAGCCTATAAAACAAAGAAGTCATTCTCCTCTTTCTGGAATATATCTGACAGGAAATTACTAAATAATTTCAATTTTAGCTCAAATCTTCCATATGATATGTGCAGAAGTTGGTTCAGCTGTATGGCAGTCTCCACAAGATTCCAGCAGCAATAACATAACGTGCTGCAGATACAGATACATTACATGATACTACTGTTGCATGCTTTTGCCAGTCAGAAGGTAGGCACTCATGTGCCATTACCTTTATTTGCATTGTAAAGACAGGTAGAATATTTTGGATGACAATTTTACATTTCCCTTTCCCTTTTGGTCTAAATGATAATATTTTTAGGTCTTGTGGACATCAGAAACATGAAGTATGATAGTCTTTATTGGGATTACACTCATTTTAACAATAAAGAAACCGAAGTGGACTCAGCCATGGTGAACGAAACTTAAATATACTCTATTTACAAATACAATAACTTAAGACATAGTAACATATTAATTAAAATTGTTTTCCTCACATATTGATAATCGATACAAATTACTTTATTCCCGTATATATTCGGGACTTGAGTAGCTCAGAAAAACATTACCAATATTCAGAAATTTAAACCCAACAATGACAGCAAAGATATTCCAGAGTTAGCGAAACATCAACATTCATCTTCCAATTCGAATGTGTGAACAAAAATTATACTCCCGACTTGAGACAGGCATTTACCCATAGAAGGCTTCTGGTAATTTTAAACCGGTCCTGTCAACCTCTAAAATGTTCTTCATTTACTATAGACACTTGTTTTTCCAAAACATGCAGCACTAACCACTTAAAAGCAAAATGTTTATGACTTGGGCCACAGATAAAAAGAGATATGTTAGGTCTGTCTTTTGGGGGGTTTTCTGATAGGTCCATAGGTCGCAAAGCTCATGTGATCATCCCTGTCCGTCTGTCGATTCTTCTGTCTATCTATTTGTTCATCCTTCCATCCGCCCAGTAACATTTGCTTTAGAGACGATAGAATGTTCAATATTTAAGTTAGCCCCCTTAAAGTTTGGAGATATTAAATGCATCATATCTAGGTCTCTTTTGTTATCGGTAGTGCCAAAAAATTCAATACCCTGAGACATTATAAGGCTAATTTCACCAATATGCCACAAATGTGTCTCATTTGTGGAATACCTCAGAAAAACCTTTGCCATATTAGTTGGTATTTATGTAACATAAGTGACCTTGACCTTCTTTGTCAAGTTCAGCACTAGGCTACATTTGAGTAAATATTGTTTGTGTTGCTCATATGAACTGAATTTATGGTTATACATCCATATATCATTACGGGAATATTATACATACAGAGACCTATGACATGTGGAGCCATGGTGGTGTCACTGGCGGAAATTATTGGAACTAACAACATGAACATAAAATACATTCAATTCATTATTTTAATAATGAATAAAACAAAAGTGCAAAATTCATTTCTACCATGCGCTCGGCCAATCGTCAAAGGATGTGAAATGTTGGATGAGCTTGACCCATAAATAATGTCATTAATCACTTAGTAAGGAGAGCTAAAATCAGTATGTTGAAGAAGAATAAGGCTAACAATACCAAGTATAACAGAAATGGGTCTCATACGTAGAAGTTCAATATTGTATAATATGAATGATCCTGCCTTGTTACTCACGGTGGGAGAGGAATGCATTTCAGTGAAAGAACTTTTTGTGATGGCCGTTGCATCTGACCTTGTGGACATATATTTCTCTGATATCACAAGAATATAATGCATGCAAAATTTTAGGGGCAGGCTGGTTATAGATTTTGCATGTTTTCTGATTATTATAAAATCAGATTTCAGATTTTGATATCCAAATCGCATTTTCATCATAGAAAGACAACACCACACTGATTAACTCAACTCGAATCTACACTCCACGTGCTGGTTGACGTGGTTGCGAGGAGTCAAGCTTAGGGGGATCATTCAATTTAATATTACGCTATATGTGTTCCTGTCCAAATGTGTATAAATTGATAAGGCTGGAACCTTGCCATGAAAATGATGTGTTGATAATATTCATATGCATAAAAATCGGGAATCGGAGAGCAAATTCAAGGTTCTAATGTCCTGTGCAATTATGGCGCTACTGGTGGTACTGATTTGAACTAGTATTATAGGTATCTTAACACATGAATGATGAATTGAAGTAGGACCACACTATTTACACTAAGTCTGTAATGCATATTTTGTAAAATCATGAGTAACCGTGACTTTTGTTTTCAATGTCATCAAACGCTGTAGTAAAGGACACTAAATTAAACATATTGAGAAATAATTCGGGTATCATTACTATATATACTGCGAGTATTTAACAGATATGGACGTTTGATACAGCATAATATGGATGACCTTTATCTTGTTTCTCGTGGTTATAAATAGGTCCTGCATTTTTATGAAATGATTGAATGGTCATTACATCTGAACTTGTGCAACACATGCATAAAACGAAAGAGAAAGATTGTACAGAAAGTTTATGACATGTGGCGTCATGGTGGCGCCACTACTGGCAATGATAGGAAAAACACCATAGTTACATAAAGACATTTAATTTATTATTGTGCTAATAATTTGAGATGGAACTAAAATTGTACACGAAATCTGCTTAAGATCAATAGTCAAATTTTGTAATACGTTGTGTAACCTTTGTCCTGTTTTTCAAGGTTATCAAGTGCTTTGAAGTAGACACTAAATTCAAAATGTTCATAAACACAAAGGCAAGCCATACCAAATGTACCACACATGTGTATAATGTGGAAGTTCTATTTTGCATGCTATGAATGAGCTTGACTAATTTCTCATTGAGTGAATGAGTGAATGCATTTCAGAAAATAATGGTGGTCACCTAAGTACATGTCGGCAAAGGATTAGATGCACCGGCCTAACGTTTCTGTAAAAAATGGAGGGTCTGTATTTAGGCAACCATGGTTGCTTTCCAATGGGTGCAAATTGTGCACAATTGTTAGCTCATTTATATTCATTTTACCACGACTATCGTTTTATGGGGGGCAGTCAAGCAATGAAAGACATTCTTTGTAAATGTTGTGGACTGACCTTTTGATATATTGATTACCTTGTGAAAATCAATGATAAATATATCAAACAATGCATTTTATCCATTACCTAAGTAATTTACAATTGAAGGAAACTACAGATAATGTTTTGAAGTGTTCCAAGTTCGATATAATAATGTTTAATGGTGATGATGAATTAAAGCATAAACTGTATGGCAAAGGAGGTCTTTCCAGGTTAATATTGTTAACTATCCTCACACGGATATTAAAGGGCCTGCTTATGGCGTCTATGTGTCATGGTTGATCGCATTTGGTAGAGTATGGACTGATTTTGACAACTTGGAATTCCACCATACATTTTTATTTGATAAATTGGTAAAACAGGGATATTGAAAAATTAAGAAAAATCATTTTTAAATTTGTAGTATGATGTTGTGAGCGAGTATTGGTTATAATCTGCAATTTATACTGGTATCTGTATGGTGCAAGACTCCTTAAGTGGAGAGTTGCATGCATCATATCGATTTAAGCTAATACAAACTTTAAATTGGTAGCTGTCTCAAGTAAGGGGAAAGATGTTTTCCTCCACACTATATTTATGTTTCTTGTATGTCTATCTCGAACTTACAGGATTTAGACATGGATTGTTTGATGGCTGGCAATTTGATCATGGTTGAATCTTGATAACATGGAATTCAGTGCAGCCTGCTAGACATCAATGGAAACTGTTGTCCAGTTTAATCATTCATGCCAATCACTATCACTTTGTGGATGTTGTCTGTTTGGAGTTTGCTGGCAGAAGCATGTTTTGATAAATGGTCCGAACTTGGATGTAATTGATCATGTTCATATTTATTTGTTATGTTTGGACGGATTCGGAATTGGAATGAATATGGATATCGATCTTGATAAGTAAAGGTCAATGACTACTTTGTTTTCTAATTTGAACGGAAATTTAAGAATAATCATTTAGTGTCAGCCTTGAGCAATGAATTTGAATTCAGTCAGATAACAAATGTCACCGTCACGTGTGCAAAACCTATTTTATCCAAACTAATTGAAACAAAAATAACATAATTAACACAAAACGCAAATTAAACAATCTTATTTGTCAAAATATGCTTCCAAATTTAACCATTCAAAGGGGATTTACTTTATATCATCGAACATATGTAAAAGACAATAAATATCTTTAACAACGAAAAACGTCCAAGAAAGATTTTTGTTATCAGAAATCACACATAAAACAATGAAATTAATAGATTTGTGTACCTATTCAAATGCTACTCGTCATTCTCTTTAAGATTGTAAAATGAAAATTATACATTATATGGAACCATCTTGGTTGCACAAGAATGCATGCTAAACAGACCTCGTCTTATTCACGTACGAATAAGATCATATATATGTCAGTCCATTGTAAATTATAAAACGTCTCTGAAAGGCATTGCTGTATAGGACATTGATAACATAAAAGGCTGTGATTATCAGACAAATAATACAGTTTCCGATACCAATAGTTCAAACAAACATTACCCACATTCAAAAATTCCAACCCAAGAATGCTAGCATAATTAAATACAGCAATAGGCCGAGATTCAAGAATAACCAAAATAATAACTTCCAGCTTTCAATACCAGTGTGACCAAATATCTGATAAAAACTCATCAATTTATAGAACTGCTTCCTAAATTACATCAAAATCCATCAAAATCAAGAATCAATGCAGGCATTTGATAGTACACCCCTTAAACATTATCAAGTGATGTAACGTCATGTTCAACTGTCACTAGATATCATTTTCTTAGTTACGCCAATAGAACATACAAACACATGGGACTTATATGTTTTCTGAGTATAAATAATTCGATGGTACTTGTCTAAAACGCTACATAAAAATGCTAATTTTTCTGCTTTTTCCACTTGATATACAAACTTGGTCATAAAGATCATAAGCGAAGAGCTTCATGCATTAAACATTAAATTGGTTAATCATAATAGTGATGTATGTATATATATATATATATATATATATATATATATATTTATATATGTAAACCACATTTATACAAGTAGCCGTTTGGAAATACTATGTGAAAACAACATTAAATCATGTACCGTTGATAAACAGAGATTAGTTAATCTTTGAAATGTTTAATCGTGACAGTTAAATATAAGACATTTACCAAGAACAGTTTTTGGTTCAAAACACTGTATCAAAAGCACTGTTACCATCGAAAATTTATTAAGCACAATTCGTCACTTTTTTTACAATATCTTTATCAAACTTGGGCCATTTGTATTTCCAGAAAACAAAGGTATCATCATGGTCAGTAATTGCTCTCTTCCCGCTGGCTGACTTATACCTTTGTTGGCTTCAAAACTAATTCAGGACTTTCCCCCACAGGTGGATTACTATGCCCAGTAATTTTCTCCTTCGCTTGCGTGACGCTACTTGATTGTATAATTTTAGCAAGGGCACTTGCCACAGAGCAAGAGGTTTATGTGGTAAAATAGCATGAATAGAAGAACAAGTTTAAGTAGACAAGGAAAATGGCCTATAAACTATTAATAAAATAATATTACTCGCATAAACTTGAAAAACCTTTCCTCAGATAGCTCAAAAACTGTTTTTCCAGATATTCCTTTGGAGAATACAGCGACGGTAGTAAAAACGTGTTCGCTGAGTTAGATAGTCACGTTTTTAACACTCTATTTGGTTATAAAATACATAAGAAAAATAGTCCATTTAATTATTAGGTAGTTAATTACAAGTTTCTTAAAAGCAGTATATCTCAACATATTGGTACAATCACCTAGTGGTCATTGGTTTTACGTTTTTGGCTGCATTTGCTCTAAATTTGCATTCAGAATAATATTTATCTATATTTGCTCCTGTTTGGTATTACATTACCTGGTGAGTCTTAGGTCTTATTTTGTCTGCCTCAATAACCGCTAATTATAGTATGCATAGGTTGTCCAAAAATTAGTTGTGTCTGTTGTAGTCACAAACTGGTGACTGACCTGGCGATAGCAAAGACCTATAAATATGACAGAGGTGCTCATAATTCTTAGAATGGCTTCATGAAATACATTTTCTCTGATATTGCTTCGCAGAAAAAACATCTCGTTTTCACTTGTTATTGTATTCATATGGCCAGAGGATGATACACAATTATGCTGAGCATCCAGCCAGTGCAGGCCTAATGGATAGTTCATATTGATGATATATCTGTGTTCTGTTAAAGGATGTGTCATCTGTATCGTGATAAAATCCCATTTGATTACCAGATCTCCCACGACGCGTATGCTACACCCTATAAATTGTTGTGGACGATGATATATACTGACGTTCAAGAAACAGTGTTTAATTTTATGGAAGCTTATTGTTATATACGGGTACGGTCTACCCCAAATACGTTGTGGTATATAACCTATAAACCAAACAAAATCTGTTTCGTGTACTGCTCTGTAGTGCCAAAAGATCCTTACATTCTGAAAGAAATCAGAACTTGTTCCTTGCCAATCTAAAATTATGTTCTTTTCTCCTAGTTGAGGATGTATTCTGTATATTGTCAAAGCATAAGAGTCTGCACAAACTTTGCGAATTTTCATATTACCATACGTAGACCCCCAATCAGTATAGTGTTCAAATTCCAAGTTGAAACGAACCTTTTGAGGGCTAAGCATTAGAATCAAGGAATAACATATTTCTAATGCTTTAATTGTTTTCAGAGGTTTAATGTCTAAATAGGAACCCTTCGCCCACTCCGTTTTGCAAGGACTCAATGAAGATATTCTGTAGGCTGTAGTATGATGCCTGGTAGTCTGAAAGCAAGTGAGCTTCAATCTTATGCCACTTGGTAGTGGGCTCTGTTTATCAAGGCACATCAACTCGCACATATTGCCGTCATTAGAATAGGGATATAATGAAGAGTAGGTAAGGGCTCTTATCTGGCGAAATTCAAAGTCTATGAAACAGAATATATGTGCTAAGTTTATACTTTGTGTTAAATGGTGGTAATTAAATATTTCAACCTCGTACGACATCGGCATTTCTTGAAAGATATAACAATGTTGCTTGCTAGGAAAATATTCCATATAATTGTGTGGGTCTGTATATAGGCTATTCCAGCCAATAATATTGTAGGTACTGTCTTTGTCACAAATATTTGTCACTCCTACACAAGGGGACAGTTTAACAGAGATGCTCAGATAATAGTGTATTTAAACGTGGACATAGTATACTATATAGAGAAATGATGTGAAAGATATAAAGGGATGCAAAAAGTACAAACTGCTACAAAATGGTCCTATTGGCGTCTGTAAAAATCCATCTAAAATGAGCACACCTTCAATTATACAATTATAGGTGTTTCTGGCTACCAATGTAAAATTATGTATCGAGAGTTCTAATGTATTGACAGATGGTTTCGGGATAAAATGAAGTAAATAACATGGAAACGGAACATGGGAAACATAGTCACTGAATCCTAATTGTATGCCAGTTCTTACCTGTACACGAGCAGTTCTATTTCTGACTAAAAATGACCTTTGCGTCCAGCTTCTCCGCACTGTGCTGTACCAATGACAAGCCACATCCCCTTGTATTTTAAAGATAAAAAATGCAAATTTCACAGAGACGGAAAATGAGTTGCTCGTAATTTTTGAACAGACATGTTTGTTTGTGGATGGCTTGAATGTGTTGACAAGCATCACTTTTTCATATCCTTCTAGTCCATCATATATTAACAGATTAATTGTCCTGAGAGCTTTAATATTTCCGGTAAGTGAGAGGATGAAGCTCTTGGTTTTTTCTGTTATGATTTGCCAATAAATCTGTTTGACGGGACACTGGTATTTAAACAGTCGATTTAATGAGGTAATGACACCCTGTGATAGCTTATTAGCCGAGCCGTCAGAGCTATTAATGGTTTCTTTAAACATTTTCCAGTAAATGTGTTTCATTCTGCATTGATGTGAAACATATTTCTTTAAGCTGTTTCTGCATAATATATGGCTATCTGAAATAAAGGTTTCTTTTCTAATTGAACACATGCGGGTCACAAGTTGCGAATGAATTGATATGAAGCTGTTAATTTTAACTTTGCATAATCTCATCAATAATATTAATTTGTTTGTTGTTGATATGATAAAAAATCTTGGTAGACTTCCGCTGTAACATTCGCTGATTCCATATTTTGTAATTGCATAGTCTCTAACAGTAAGGTATGGAACATCCGGACAATTTGGCACAGAAAATTGCCAAAAAAAGTTTATGAAAGTCAACTGCAAGAACAAGGTCTTGGGCGCCAGTATATGCCAACATGGACTTGTATATTTCTTATTTGGTAACATGAAAAATCCCAGGTAGAAACATGGATTTCGAAAAAGTGTCACTGAAGGCTTGACTAACATTGGCCAGGGTTGAACCACTGTTCATGCAGGTGGTTAGGTAAATCTGTACACATGCAGTAATAATGTAGAAAGTACCTAACAGTGATGACTCAATAATTATACACCTGCCAAACAGGTATGATATGTGCATTTCAAAACCATGACGATGTCCACACAATATGTTCCCATATGTAACATAATATTTGACGTCTGCATACACTAAAAATATGTGTGATTTCAAATAGAATATAACTGTGTTTGATAAAGAAAAAAGTGTCAAGTTCCCGAAGATTCCACACTCGGCCATGACAATGACAGGCGGATAAGAGCCGTCCAAAACAAAACATTCATTTCCTTTACAACCTGGGGAAAAGGGCGTGCAATGTACCTTTCGCATAAGAATAGTAAATGTTTGGTTCAGGGCGCCTTTTAACACCCAGTTGTGGTTTGTATCAAAATAGATACGTAAAGTTCCAACAGGGTAAATTAGAACCTATACAGGTGATGCCATTGGAGGCCAAAGTATACGTTTAGTTATCTGGCTTCCTATGCACAAATTAATTGCTTTCAACATATCAAGTAATTTAAGACTTTTATCCATACATGCGTAATTAGGGATTATATCATCAAGGACATAAAACCATCTGCAACATGAAGCAGACACATGTTTAGGTTGTTTGGCGATACCACAGTTGGTTGCCCCCTGAAGAGTAAGGGATAGAATTACCACCATAGTCCATGCACGCATCTTTGGTTTTGGTCTGCTGCAATTAAAAATGAAAAAGCAAGGGTAGTTTGAGATAGGATGGACCTATATAATACCCACACCATCTTGTATCTAAATATCAAACCTAAATATCAACTACATTTTGTGCACATTATACCAAAAGTTCATCCCTTAAACCATGGTCAGCCCTGTGTCTGTCTGTGCATACACTGCAATATTCTCTTCAAAAGGTAAAGTCAAATATTGCATCAGAATTTTTGGTATGGGCAAGCAACATTGAAAGAATGCTTGAAGGTTTCTAAAATACGTGCACAGGGAGAGAATTGAATGGGTGTGTGCATTTCAATGCGGCATCCATCTTTCCGTTCCATGCACAACATGAGATATATCCAAAAGAACCATTAGTGGTTTGGTAACTGTGTACAATGACACTTTCATGCTTAGCATGTCAGCTCCAACTAACAAATTTCCCTCTGATTTTCAAAATCGCTCATTGGCTCCTAAGTGGTATTGATTACCAACAAGCCTGCGTTGAAATGTTTGCACATGTCTCTATATAAGCCACTCAATAAATAATTCTCCAATTTGATAACTTAACATAAATTGCATACACTTCTTTAAGCCGTTTACATGTGTAAGTGGAACAGTTCCGAGGGTGCAATTTGTGTGGAGATCAGCAAAGTTGGGGTGCATGCTTGAGTGCACATGGGCAAAAATAAGACTAAGTCAGAAACCACTCTACAGTGAGGTCAGGTAGAGTACAGCGTCAATGAGCATTCTTGTTCCTGTTTTTTGTGACATGTGATTATTAGGCAACAAGGCTAGTGTTTTGACAGTTTAGCGCTAAGGTACAGGACACACCTCTCTCTGTACATCAAGGAATATTTGCAATTAGAGGATTCTAATTTGAGGTGAAACTTCACCTACATGAAATGCAACAGATTGCATGCTGCTGGTTCGAGGTCGACATCAATGGTGAAGAAGCATTTACTGATTAATTTTCCTCAGGTTGTCAGATTCCAGTGGGTAAAGGTCGCATGTCCATACAAAACAGACATTCTGGGGCAACATGCTTTTCAGAGATGAATGTTGTCTCTATCTACATAGGAATGATGGGTGACTTGGGCTATGGAGGAGAACAAGGAGAGGCATGTCGCATTCTGTGTACAACCCATGGTTGGATTTGGAGCTGGGCAGCATCCTGGTCTTGGTGGGAATCTCTACCAATGGAAAGACTGGTAAAGTGCATTACTTTGCAGTACCTGCAAGACAGTAGAGTTAGTGGACTGGCCAGCTTTTACTCATGACCTTAGCCTAATAGAGCACCTATAGAGTATTCTAAAAAGAGGCAGGTAAGTGAAAATGGGTCGTGAGAGTGATCTTGCTGAACTGCAATGCTATCCTTTGCAGGACTGAGACAATGTGCCAGCAAGGCTGATCAGATTAAGACTTAGCTTTAGATGCAGAATCCGCTTTTTTCAGCATTATAAAGCATGCTCTATACATAATATGATAGTAGGTTGGACACTCTAATTAAGGTGAAAAACGGCACTATACTGGAAGCCACCTTGACAGAGTGTGATCAACATGGCTGCTTTGGCAAGCAAAGCGACCCTGCTCCTCAGCATTTTGAATATTTTTGTTGGAATGCAGTCACAAATCTTCAAACAGATCATTACTGACCCTAAATCCTTTTGTGCAAGCAAACAAAACAAAGAGATCAGTGGTAAGACGACATGACTGGAATTGGAGATTATACCTAATAAGCTCCAGTTAATTGACTTCAGGAGCTGTAGGGATCAACCATGGTCCGGACCGACCTTAACCCTTGTGGGAAATGTGGAGGACACCCACACACACACATACACACACACACACACACACACACACACACACACACACACACACACACACACCTAAAAGCCACCAGAATGCTACTAAGTATTGATATGCAGGGTATGTGAAATTAAATACTACATGAAATGCACTGGTTTAAATGACTGCGACTACCTTCATATAAAAAACTCAAATATACCCTGGACAGGTCATTGGTGTATGCTACCTCAATTTGATGAATTTTTATTCCGTGAAATTAATGAGTTCAGTATGTCTACAGAGGATAGTGACTCAATCAATCCAAGTATTGTACCAACTGTCACGAAGGGGTTAAGAATTGGATGCATGAATATCAACAGATTGTTATCACAGACCATCTCGGCACAACAATGGATGTATTAAGTTTGTTGTGTGTGAATGAGATATGGTTGGGTAACTCCATTGACACGTAAGAAGTATCTCGCTATAATGAAAACAGGCATGATAGGACTATAGACAACAGAAGCAAGAAATTAGGAGGTGGCCTGCCCATTTACCTTGAGTACCACTTTCCATTCAACCCCGGATCTGATCCTTAATGTAAAAAGCTAGACATTATTATCTTAAAAGTTAACCTGCCAAAAACAATCCCAATGCTTATAGGCAGTGTATATGGACCACACAATGATACTACCTTTGTTGATGACTAACAGCAGATACTTAAACAAGCCTCCACAGAACCACAGAATAATACCTACTTGGTGATTGTAACGCAAATATGCCTGCAAAGAACCATTTAAAAAGAAAAACTGCTTGATGTTACAGGGGAACAGCAGTAGTTGCACCTGGTTACTGGGCGTACTAGAGTCATTTAACATTTAAGTACATGTAGTGACTTGGGTTTTACACTGACAAGGTCGCAAAATCAGGTGTTTTACCAATACGAATTAGTGACCACTACTAAAATTATCCAGTCAGAAAATCAAAACTGCCCAAAAGGCTGGCAAAAAAAATGCATGTATAAAACTATAAAAGATATAATCCTAAAACATTTGCTCATTATGTGAGTAACCTGCCCTGGTCGATAATAGAATGTTTCGATAACACACAAAATATGCTTGATGTATTCATTAATTTTTTTTGTGACACAGCAGATAAGTTTGCACCGATGATGCACAAAAGAGAAAAAAATATACATAAAACGTCGATGATGACTTTTGTGAGTATGAAATTTTCGAATGAGCAGTACAAAATAATTCATATCCTGTCTCAAACTACACAAAATCCTGAGTAGTGAGTGCTGCAACAGATGTGACAGATTATATTCTTAGAATATGGACCTGCATAAGTTGACTCGAGCTGTATTTTTAGATCTCAAACAGGCTTTTGATACAATGGAGTCTGAAACACTCTTGATCTAGCTAAAATGCTTGGGTGCCAAGCAAATTGAATTAATGTGGTTTCAAAATTACCTTAAAACCGTACTCAATTGTAAAATATCGAAACTGTTCTTCTGATCATCTGTCCATCACGCGTGGTGCTCTTGAGGAGCCCACATCTGCGGATCTGCGTTCTGTTCATAATATCCATCAATGATCTCTGTCGAGTGATTAGAAACCTCGTAGTGTTCATGCTTGCAGATGACACTGTTCTGTTGTAACATTCAAAAAGCATTCTTGAGATCAAGAAAAACCTAGAGTGAGATCTCTTCATTATGTTTGCAGAATAACAAACTCCACTTGAATATGACAAAATGTAATTGAATGTTGTTTGAAACACAAAGAAAAATTACAAACACTGCCAATATAGACATTGGTAGGAACGCTGAGACATTACAAAAGTTTAATACACACAAATACATGGACCTCATTATGGACTATACTTTGCGTTGGCAGGCTCACATTGTTAATATAGGTGTCCTGGGACGATTTAGAAAGTATATGGTCAATCATCTTGCAGTTAATTTGCATAATGCACTTATACTGACACTGTTTGATTATTGTGATGTTGTTTATGGATTATATCAAGTCTTATGTGTCTAAACTACAAAGGCGACAAAATCGAGCTGGAACGACACTGTTACAAGTGCCTTGAGACATACGAACCAAACAAGTGTTAAATGTTCTCAAATGGTCACTCATAGAAGAATGAAATCAGTCAACACAGTCATACTCATTATACAAAATACAGCACAAGTAAACACATGAAAGGACCAAAATGTAAAAAAGTTGTGGGTGAGCGCACATTTAGTTAGAAGGGAGCTACACGGTGGAACAATTTAAGTGACTAAACCAGAATGGCATCAGATTTCATCACCTGAGGGGCGTTTAGTTACAAGTATCCTAGACAAGCAAAATGGGTGATTTTCTCATTCTCGTCTCTTTTTCCCTCTTAGTCTATTGTTATGTCCTGTGAACTTTACAAATAGTGACCTATGTCAGATCCCCTTTTGAAATCAGTTTTTAACTGTAAGCGCTGCCTGGTTATGAAAAAGACTTTGACTTGATTTGACACACGGATTAATAATATACATTTAAGATATGATTGGGAATGGGTTACAATACAGTTTGTTTCTATGCCTCGAGAAAGTTATATTACCAAGTCATGATTGATGCATTGTGGAGTGGACAACATTATGACTGATTTATTGCATAGTACAGACATTGCAGTTTGGCTTTGAGCAAACAGAAGAGTACATCTTTGTGTGAGAAAAAAAAAGATTTACTATGGTCTGTACTTTCGATAAGCTTGTGTATGTTGCCAATAGTCTGAGATAAATTTCAGTAATATTCTCCATATGAGTGTTCCATAGTTATACCTAGAAAATATTATTTTATTAATACATTCATTCTTATGTTGTCTATTATAATTTATGGAATTGTAACATATTTTTGAGGACTGGAAAATTATACTTTGCTTTCTCGGTATTTAAGGATAGTTTAGTTAGTTTCATATTTTTACCTATTTCAGCAGTTCTTTGTTTATATTTGAAAAAATACTTTGAGTATGATCACCGTTTTGAGATATTTGTAATGTACTGTGAAGCGTTGTTACGTTATGACATGAAATAGGTTTGATACATTGGATATTTCTTTACTATAAATTACATATAACAAAGGGTTCAGGATCAAAATTTTGCGGCACCCGTTTTGCTTTCTGTCAGGGAAGAAATAACATCATCAAATGTCACATACTATTTGTTGAGTAATTTTGAAAAAGGTGTAAGGGCGTGCCCTGTATACCATGATATTTAAGTTTATTAATGAAAATTTAGTGATCAAGTGTGTCAAATTTTTGGATAGATCCATAAGACACGTATTGAAGATTCCCTTTAATGAACATTGATTTGTAGTCTATCTTATTAGTCTAAACAGGCCAGTTCTGCAGAGTGCAATTCCCTAAAACCATACTGGTGATTGAAGTATAAATGATTTTCTTTGATGTATTCAGGAAGGTGTTTAAACTTTACTTTCTCAAAAACTTTTGAAATGGCAGGTAAAATTGATACAGGTCTTTAATTTCTAAAATAACATTTGCATCACATTTTTTATTAAGTGGAGTTACTTTTGCGATTTTTAGAAAAAGAAAAATGGCTCTAACAAAAGACTGGTTTATGACTGACAAAGACTTAGTGATTATGGGTTTTACTTATTTGAGTAATTTAGTTGAGATGGCATCGTGACAGCAGACTTTAGCTTTAAGAAAACCAATACTTTTGCAACATAATTTTCAGTCACATGTTTAAATGAAAAATTGTATTTACCTGTTGTATTCAGGTAATCTTAAAAAAATGCATTTTGAAAATGTCTCATATTTTGAGGCAGCTTAGGTCCTAGTTCAGTGAAATATTTGTCAAAGCCATCTGCTATTTTTTGTTTGTCCGTAACTGTTACTTCATAAATTTCAAACAAATCACGGAAATGTTACCTGTTATTTGCGTCGTTTAATGCTTCCTTAATAATTTTCCATGTATTCTTCAAACTACCTTTATATCTATTGAGACATGAAGTAAAGTAGTTTTTCTTTGCTATATTAATGTTTCTTCTGAGAAATATTTATATTTATTTAGGTGTATTTAATGTATATTGCATTCAGGAGAGTCTATATGAGTAGTTTTTAAGTGCTTTTATCGTTTAGCCCTATGGGCAACAGAAATTATAATACCTCTAGTTGTCCAGTTAAATATTTTGTGTATGTGTCAATTGAACTTAACAGCTTGTATTGGGGAGTTTTTATCTAATGCTTCTTTAAGGACCTTTTCCATGTTGTTATTATTTTCAGTTGGATTTCCATCAAGATTATCGGATTATGGCCTTCTAGTAGCAGAAGTGATAAGTCTGGTTAGAGACCCATATTTCTTGTAGACGTATTGCACTTAACATACACTGATTATCGTTAAAAGTTTCCACTGATATTTATATCTGTTCGAATTTAGCATATTAAGATGCGCAGTTTAGGCTAAGCATGGTAAACTTGTTTCTTTTTTTCTGTGAAGTAGTGATTAGAACATCTGTGGGCATATTTGTATTAATTGCTACTCAAAACTTAAAGATCATATGTTCTCAGTCATTAAATTCTCAATCTTGTGAGTCAGTGAATTTGATTCCATTCCTTCTAGGTTTGAGAGGATATCATGCGATCATCAATTAGTGACATCAAAAATAAGAATGGCCATGGAGTAGCTCATAAGTAAACGTTGTGTACACCTGTTAGGAAAGCTGAGGCTATCTATGGCTGTTGAGAAAGTACTTGGGTTTGGTACAAGTAGTGAGTCTAAGAAAAAGAAAAATGAACTATCAGAAAGAAAAGAGAAACAAAGTCAGAATAAAGAGGAATAAAAGATGCTTGATATAAGACTGATTATCTAAAATAGTCTTGTACATCGTCCCAAATGGTCCTCGAATGTAGAGACAAAATTGTCAAAAGGAATCTGTCTATTCCATCAGAACATGGGTATGCGTGATGAGGAAGCGCTTCCAGCAGTGTGTTGAAAATCGTCGGGGATACACACCTTATTGACATAAAATAAACCTCCACAGGCAAACGACTTCCCCTGACCATTCACGGGGACAAACGTTGTGTCCTTTAAAAGTTATTTTCATTAACTGGTGTCAGTGATAAACCCCACAGAGCTAGCTCACTTGTCCATGAAAGCTTTTGTTCCAGACTGCACAATAATACGAATTTGCGATAGAAGGCTTGTGTTGTTATTGTCCCCTTGCAATTAAGCGTACATTTGTTTCTTTAGGGTTTGTGTGCCAGTTCAAATTGAAGTTCAAATTGAAGTTCAAATCCAAGGTATATCATACATAATACAATGAAATTCAAGTATTGGTAAAATATACATAGGCTTGTTTAAACTGGTGATTTGTATAAGTGAGCACTTATTTTTGGTGTAGTTTATACATATATATATATATATATATATATATATATATATATATATATATATATATATATGTATATATATGGATATATATATATATACATATATGCCTATCATATAAAGAAACGGTAATGTATATCTACTAGCACTAATACAAAAGACTTCTATGACTTGCATTCAAATGCAAAATATTTAAACTGTTATTTTTTAATTATCTTGTTGTAAGAGACATATTATGTTAAGAGTAGGGCCAACGGTAGTATACTGAGTTTAACCAGTAGGAAACCGGTGAATTACAGAGCTGGAATATTCCTAGAGGGACATAGCACAACAACTATTTCAAGAGTGAAAATGAATGAGACGGAACTATTTTAAAACACATTCCTTCAACATTCAGAAACTGGTTTGTGGCATGAAAGGCCAGTTTATATGGTAGATAAAAAAGTAAGCTTTTAATGTTGTCTCAGATGGTCATCTGGTTGCCTTAAGCACCACATTTTGCATGAGAATTTTCAGCGGCTGACAGTCTGAATTTCCAGGTTGAAACCCAAAATTACTTTGTTGAACACTCTGTAAAATATCTTTTTTATCAAAAACATTTTGGCTTTGTGTCAGGTTTCCGTGATAACTTTGTTACAAAATCTTTTCATTGAAAAATGTGTGCCAAATTAACGAAGTCAGTGTTTTGTTTCCTTTTATCGCATAGTATATATTGGGTAGGGGGCGAATGTGTAAGGGGCATGCATTCCTAAGTCTGCATGAGCATGAATGATTTCTTTCTACCTTAGCTTTGACCTCATCTCAAAATATCCCATGATTAAGCACTGCTTCATTTGCATATCATGATACAGATTTGCCCTGTACTCCCTGCAGGCAATGGAGGAACAAATGTTGTTTCTTGCATGTAATGTATATGTGTTCATACAAACCATTCTTGAACATTGTCAAATGTCATCAGCTTTCATTCCTCGGCTATTAAAGGCATGGAACGTTTTGCGAAGGCCTTGTTCTGTCTGTCCGTCCGTTTCCATCCAGCTTTATAAACTTCCTCCATATGATATCTGAAGAACCAGGTTAGCTTGGATCATGAAACGTAAGCAGTTGAACACTCTTGCAGAAATATACCTTGAGCTTGAAGGACAATGACATTCACCCAAATCAAGGTCACCATGGTGTTTAAGTCTAGATATCATGCACACAATATTTCACAAGACAGATAATCTGGATCATAAAGTTTATCACTTCTGTTAGAGTCTGCGTCATTCATGAAGGACGATGACATTGACCCGTCTGGATGGTCACTGGGTCAACTCTCCTTGGATTTTGTGCACAGGATATCTCAACAACCAGAAAAAATAGTATCACTGAACTTTTACATATGATTACCCTCATAAACGTCCATGCTAACAACCTATATCTAACACCCCCCCCCCAAAAAAAAAAGAACTAAGCCCCGCACAGCATCACAGAATGTGAGGGCAAAGATGCAGCAGTTACGAAAATGGTTTCCAGAACCCACGGTACTATGTGTACAGAAGGTGCCACTATTTAGAATAGCCCTTTTTTCTATTTCTGCATGCGTGTCGATTGATATAACAGTGGATACCAGTATCTGTTCTTCTAAACTTTTTGCATTTGCATAAACACAATTTAATTTGTAATATTCAATTAAGACGTGCGCTTATCCCCATTCAAATGCTTTAGAAATAAAAGTGTGGGACAGTGTGGTAGACATTTTACAGTCAAGCTGTACACCATAATAGTACAGAATCACATGATCCACATTCATTAATTCCAAACCCAACAATGACAGCAAAGAGATTTCAGACTTGCCAAAGCATCAACTTATCTTTTCCAATACCAATGCGAAGAAACAAATTTCACTCCTGACTTGACACAGGCAGTCACCCATAAAAGGCAACTGGCGGTTTTAAACCGGTCCTCTCAACCTTAGAAATATTCATCATTAACTGCAGACACTAGTTCTTTTTCCAAAATGTATAGGCCTAACCAGCCAAAACAAAAATTTCATTTCTTCTGCCAAAAAATGAAAAGAGACCTGTTAGGCCTATCACCTTTTGTTCTCCCGACTTGTCAGTCACTAAGTTTAAAGTAAAAGAGTAAAGTAGGCCTACATCGTTAAATATGACTAAATGATGAGGTTTAGTATCCAACACAGAAATAGTATATATAGAATTCACACGTTATCATATTGAACAAGTAGAGCTATAATTCATCATAGCGCATCTACCACCAAAACCTCCAATGAAACACTTACTGAATGTACTTTTCATTCTTATCAGGATGATATATCATATCTTTACAAACTAGTTGTAGGACTTGCAATGTGGATCTATTGAATGCAGATCCAGTTGAATAAACACTTTCATTATGAAAAGTTATGAGTTGAATGAAATTATTTGCTACAGATAACACCAAATAGTGGCACCAGATGTATTCCACCAGCAATGTAATTTCCAATGGCATACCACCTTTATATTATTCTGAGTATGAAGCAGTAGGTAAAGGATTCAACATTTAAACTTAGAAAAAAATATATGCTTATCATTTGTCACAGGATATTCATGAATTATAAAACATTCTCCTCTTCCTAGCTGACATGACACTGAAAATCTATTTGTCTGGTAGGAAGTCGTTTCCCATGCATCTTTCAGAAGATTTAATAAGACCAACATATTACGCTCAGTCGAGATGCTGACCTGGGTTTAATGTGATGCGAAATTAGGGGTCAAATCAGCAGCCTCGTTCTCAGTTGCATAGCTGGTCAGTGCTTATCTAAACAAAGACGCATGGGCCCATCTTAGTGCCTGCTATTTGGGAGTGTTGAGGTGTTATCATCTCAAGATGGATGTATTTTTACCCAAACATATCATGTTTAGTATTTCTCTGTAGTTACAACGTGGCATAATAGTTTCTGATGTGCTTACCACTGAAATTAGAAATAAACAGTGACAAAATAGGGCATTATTTTATTTCCTATGACCCTGCCAAATCCTGGTTTCATGATTTCGGTACTGATTCAAAATGTTTTGTATGCTGTTCCATCATTCTCTGTGGAATAATGCAAAACTGGATGGAATACTGGCTCAGCATCCAGCCAAGATGAATGCTGTTTCTTGTTACCATGGGAATGGCGGCCATTTTGAGTGAATAGCCAATCACAGAGCCCCTGTGCCCATGGCAACAGGCAAAATGACAATCCCTCTGTTTATTCATCTCTCAGCTTTGGATCACATGAATGGGGGGGGGGGGGTGATAAGGGATTTACCACTTATATAACAGTCAGTGTATTGATTGGGTTACGATTAATGGTCCTTTTACGAGCATCCTGTCACCCCACACACCACTTAAGACACAAGAGATGCCTGTTTGCATCAGCCACCAACCATATACTGCTCTGGCATTTTAATTTAAAACAGATCCATGACCTTTTCACACTGTAACTTGACCAACAAGTGCTCATGCTTTTCAAGAGACTATAAATTTGGGCTGGGTTGGGTTAATTTTTCAAGGTACAAGTGGTCCAATTTGAATAACAGAACGGTCAATTTTGTCAGAAGTAATGGGGGTTTAGAACAACTGATCAAATAAAACCTTTACTGTAATAACATAGCTTGGGGCAATTTTCACACTTATTGATATTTTAAGTTGTGAAAAAATATTTTTGAGCATTCTAGGGCAAATTGTACAGATTTGATCAAAATTCAAAGGGCCCTACCCCCTAAATATGGAATTTTGGGGTTCCTTCCTTTTTGGCTCAAAGCTGGACACAGGGTTGTTACTATCCTACCACCCCCATTGCATCATGGATCTGTATGTTTTGGCAGTGCATTCTAGGGGCAAATTGCCGGGAATAGACCCCATGTTACAAAAGTGGAGCTTTGTAGAAAACGTGGATTTTTTGCAAAATGGCGGTTTTTAGAGGTTGAAATTCAAAGTCTGCTCACGAGATTATTTCTTTCTAATTTGGACCTTCATCTTACTGCTTGCATCAGGAAAGTATGTATGGAGTAGATGGCAAAATATTTTGTCATCACACTGCTTGTACCAAATTTAATCAAAATACATGTACATGACTTTTGGATATTTGGGTCAGCAATGGCTGACAGGTCAGAAATGAAATGGACATTTTGGATTACCATGGCCCTTTTTTTAGACTGGAAATATACCATAATGTGGATTTATGTCTGTGGAAAGAGGACATATAAAGGTAAGATATCATAACACATCTTTTGTACCACTTTTAAAAAAATTCTTATTTGTATGTGATACCAGTTAATAGAATGGCCGCCATGTTGGATTTTGTGTATCTTGGTGACGTCACAGCATAAGGCTTAGCTTGGAACCGAGGCGTACTGGTAACCAATCAATCTCATTCCTGTCTCAGCATTTCGACTGGCTCTCAAAGGTGTCTTCTGACCAATTTTAGATGTTCAACGAATAAACTGAAAATGCGAAATCTGTTCACTGATTGAAAACAAAAACCTTAGTTTAAGCACATAATAAAAGGCAACCGTATGGAAGACAGCAAGAGTTGCACTCATGTTCAAAACAGGAAATAAGTCAGACTAAGCTAATTACAGCCTACGTTCATCTTGTGCGTCTTGAGCAAAATGCAAGAAAGACATGTGCATAACACCTTTATATCTATCTTGGGAAAACATTTTTTTTTATGAAGCACGGTCTGGCTTTCGCTCCAAACACTTGTGCGACACATCATTGACACGCCTTGTCAACATATGGACTAAAAACATGGAGAGTAACACGCTTGCTATATCGGGCTGTATTTATAAACCTTCGGAAGGCTTTTGACTTGGTTAATTTAAATGTGTTACTAGCAAACATTCAGATTTTAAAATGTAACAGAGCTTTGTACAACTGGCTCAAATCATACCTACATGGCCAGAGTCAGTAAACATTCTTCTGTTGAAAAAGATTTAACTATACACCTGTAGCGCAAGGAGTTCCACATGGCAGTATTCTGGGACCCTTATTATTCATATGAATGATTTACCAGTCAAGCGCAAAAGCTCCTTCGATATGTATGCGGATGCCTGGACAATCCGCTGCAATGCTAAAACACTCAACGAACCCGAGACAGCTGTAAACCAGGAATTTGAAAATGTTAACACAGTGTGACAAAAACAAAATGGTAGCAAATGCCAAAAAAACAAACGCAATGATTATAACAAGAAAGCAGATATAAAAGCTTCCAAAACACTTGACCTTAGCTACAATGACATGAACATAAAAACCAATCAATAGCAGGAAGTTAGTGAGAGTACCAGTGGGCAGTAATATCAAATATAAACGCCATATAGACAAAGTTTCCGGCAATATCAGCAGAAAAATTGCACTTACAAATAATTATCTGATCAGGCTACCCAGCATAAATAAGGACAAATAAAATAAAACAAAATAAAATAAATAAGAATGTATTTCCCCATCGACACACGAATAACATCCTACAAAGCACATATCCGGTCTAACATGGACACTTGTTTAACCGTTTGGGGAAACTCCACTCACACCAACAGAGTTGAAATGTGGCTATGTCATGTATGGGGTGCCAAGATGCACACCATCAACTTCACTTCTCATTCAGTCCAAAATCATGACATTTGACCAAATACTGCACTAAAAATCATGTTGTTATGTGTTTAGGTTTGAATGGATTGATACTCTCTCTCATATTTTGCAGACATGTGTAAATATATTAAGAATATGTTAGGCTGAACATCAAGATAAAGTTATAACAGCTTATTTTACATACCACATGCTCCTCTTGTTGCTACTCCAAATACAATAACAGCAAAAAGGTACTTCTGTTGTAATAAGACTGAAACAGCATATAAGAGACAATGACACATGAAATCATTTCAAAATAGTTACATCCAAAGTCTTAACTTGACACACAAATAGACCGTTCATAAAACCCGGGGTTTGGTAAAAAATTGACTTGTTTGAGAGGCATCTGAAGATTTTAAAGAACTTTAAAATTTCTTACTTATTTTAATTTTTTTTATCTGTAAAATTCACCGTACATGTATGCAGCGAGGATCCTGGGGAAGGCTAGATTTTGCTTACTTACCTACTTTCTTAAACTAAATATTTGTTTGAAATATGTTCAAAACATGACATAATGACAAATAACTAAGCTTGTTCCATACAATTTTAGCATTTGGAGGCATGGTTTTTCCAAAGAACATGCTTTTTGGGCCAAATCATTAATATATTGTGGAGAAACGGATTTGCACAGAACATTGATCAGTTTCTGACGTGAATGGCGAGTGCTGGCCTCATGAAACAACAGTCAGTAAGGCAGACGCACTTCAAAATAAAAAAAAGAAAAGTTATATACACAAACAATTTCTCATTTTCAGATCACCGTTTTGCTGATTAAACATGGAGCAGCAAGAGGCCCAAACCCATTTCTCTACATTTTTTTAATGGTTCGGCCCATAAAATATGCTCACTTCCCAGCCCTGGGATCACCGTGCTCAGCCTGTCCTTCAGGTCAGCTGACCCCCATGTCAGAGATATAGCACGTTCTGCCCCCCTCCCCCTCCATAGAAGAACAGTTACAGTATTTAGAGGCAACTGCCAATATTTTAGTTGATACTCAACCGTTTTCTATAAGACGAGGAGACAGATATTCTGCTCTCCCACATCCACCTCCCAGGGCATCAGGAATCCCTGCTTATTATGGCTCTCAAGGCAACAGCCCCCTCAACCCACAGTAAGGACTTTTCGAAGGAGGAGGATATGCTGTCATACCTATATCTGACAGGAATAGGACCTATCTGATATCTTTCTATCACCTATGTTGCTGCCAATCCATAGTTCAGAGGTATGAGGTCCTTGGTACCTGCCACACTGATACAACACTTCTGGCTTCCACAGGCTTTTGAGTGGGTCAGAGCTTGATGAATGCCATGCAGTGCTTTTCCTGCTGACAGAGAAACTGAGATCTTTCACTACCTGTCGCTTTAGTTTAGCCAGGAAAGCACAGGTCGAATGCTCAACCCTCGACCTTTGAAACTGAGTTTTGTCACCAACTAACCACCAAACTGTAAGGCACCCAGCCTCTCATGAAGCCCCTGACAGCTGACTACCTAAGGAGAGGGCAATTTCTTTTAAGGTAAAATGTCCAAGGGAAATGGTATAGTGTGCCGGAACAGACCTACTCGTTCTAATCACTCCCAGTGGATCTTGATTGGGAAGAATGCCCTTCAAAGGCATTGTAGTTCATATCCACGTTCCCAGTCTTTATTGGTTCAAATAGTTCAGTAAAACATTACCCACATTCAAAAATTGTAAATCGACAATGACAGCAAAATCAAAATCAGCAAAAGGCAAAGTGCTTTATTTTGTGAGTGTTTCACTATGTCATTCATGAAACATCCATTTCTTGTGCTGCTATAGGCTCTGCTCTGATGGCATCTTTTAGTAACTGTGACATCGCAATATTTGCCATTAGAAATTAGTGGAGAAGCTGCAGGGTCTCACCACGTATCTGGAGCATGGTTAGAGACTAACAAAACCAGATGTCATAGCAAATAGCTACTAAGTCAAAGAGTTATATCTTGCCAAGGTCGCACAAACTGTACATGTTCTTTAAGGGTGAATATAAGCTTATGACTGCCGAGTTTAGAGTGACTGACTACTAAATTTGCACAACCTGTAGCTTACAGGCGAAACGACTGAAAGATCTCAATCAAAAAGAGAATGCACCCAAGCTGTTTCTGTGTTGAGAGAAGCATAGAGGTGACTGGGAGAGGATAGTAGAGGTTCTGTCAATTATCATGGCATATTACTTTGACATTCCAATGATTCTGCAGACAGTACAGAACAAATTCGAAGAGCTTTTACATATCTAAAGGTGACCACCACTGGCTGTACCAGGTGTCATTGCATACAGCTGCCTAGTCAAGAGGCACCAAGTTCCTGCAGGTTGTACCCTTGGAGGCAAACCTGAGTTAGTTGCACATAGACACCTAGATCTGAGGTTGCAAGCACACTGACCTGATCTGCAGATCCTGATCTGGCACTGTTATAATAATAATGATTATCATAATAATAATGATAATAATAATGGTAATAATAATGATGATGATAATAAAAATAATAATAATAATAATAATAATAATAATAATAATAATAATAATAATAATAATAGCAGTAGTAGTAGTAGTAGTAGTAGTAGTAGTAGTAGTAGTAGTAGTTTAATCATCATTCATTTTTAATGTTGATTTATTTTCTCTCATCGGATTAACTGGGTTAATTCAAAAGTATCCCATATCCCAAACGTATCATATGGTCAAAAGAAGTCTGAGGCACTTTCACGTTATCATGATTTAAAGTTTATAATTTCAATGATCTTATCAGAATACATGATCTAATTCATATTAATATGTAAAGCATAAATTTAACCGACTTCATCACATCTATGTATTCCAAAATACACTGTGTCTTCAGCTTAGAAGAGGCCTGAGACATTCTAATATGCTATTTTATTTAAGCGCTATATATTTAGGGTCCTGAATGAGAATACATGGTCAAATTCATGTACAATGTGTACAGCATCACTGAAACCCTCTCTATCACGCATAGCCATTCAAAAATGTATGTTTTTTCGCATATATTTTCAGGAAGAAATAATGATTACAGCTATAGCTTATGGATGCATGCCATTCGCCATGTCAGTTAGAATTGGAAATATACGCAATAAGTTTCGGGGTTTTTTTGCTCTTATTTATGTTCAAATGACTGCACTGTGGGCATATCTTTCACAACGGGATATCATCAAACATTGCTCCCTATCAGTTTTTTTATGAATGACAGTTTTTTAAAAGTAACTGGTGACTTCAAGTTTGTCTGTTTTCCAAAAAAATATTAAATTTATAAAATGTAGACTGATGTAAAACATTGTAAGAGCGACATGTCTGTTCGCCAAATGTTCATTATTGATCTTTAGTTAAGTGTTTTGTCAGGAATGAAAATAATTAATATCTATGTATTATTATTGCATTTCCATTTTAAATAATGTTAAAAAAAATTAGAAGGAAAATATTTATATCCATCAATAAGGTATTGCTAACTAATTGCATAAAGAAAATTTCTTTTGGTGTTGAATTCTGCCGATGTAACTCAGGCCGATTGCGTGAGCGAAAATAAAAGATTATAAGGGGCAATTTTAAAAGAATCAAGTCAATGAAACATTTGACAAGGTCTACAATTTTCATCCTTTTAACTTGAATGTAAGTCAAAATCTCCATATGTGTACATCTACCTTATTTCCTACTTTTGTTCATGCAGTTCACAATTTAACTTTTAGAGGAAAGTCCTGTTTCACTGCAAAACACTGAGTTTATTTCTAGTCTTACCTTGGTCTGTTTTACGCATTATTGTATCGCAATTTTGAGGGCAGTATATCCTAGAAATTGCTCTTTCCCCAAAGCCATTTGCTAACTACTGGTTACTTTCCTTTCTCCGGTACTACAGATCACCGTATAGCATAAGGCCAAGTTCTGGCCCCTCGTGTGCGGTAAATTCTATGAAAACATGAATGTATCATACACACATAATTTCAGTGAACATTTAATAAGCAGTTTGAACAAATGCATGAGTGTTTGATAAATCTATGGAGAAATACCAGTATCTTTTTCTTCGAATTTGAAACTCATACCTCACACTGTTTAAAAGAACATTATTCAATGTATAAATGTGCATGAAACTTAAATTATTAATCGTGCGAATGACTTTTTGACAAAAATAAATACACAAATAAGAAGAAAGTGGTACTTCTTTTAAATGCAAGAAGATTGAATGGAAAGTAGTACAATCCTCCTTTCCTTATTTTCCTTTTTCTTATAATATGTGCCTTTTCATGCTTGGGTAAGATACTAGTAATTGGGAACATTTTTGGCAAAGCAGCAATTTTCATGATATATCTCTTTTCGGGAACGAGATCAAAAAAGGACAGTTGTGCTTGTCCCATTTTCTATTTTTCTTGTAATGAAATACGGTGAGTCTAAAAATGCAGCAAATACGCATATTCAAATTGCATATCACCTTTTATATTCCAATGAACTTTACAATGGAAAGACATGAAGGAGACCTTAATAAGCAACCATACTTCCTGAGTAACGCATGTATTAAAACATGGGTAACTGTCTCTTTGGTTCTTGAATTCTCAGCCAAAAAATGAAACCGTTCACCATATCTTTATGGATTGGGTTGTGTACTCAACCAGAGATACATGATTGTTTGAAATACAGTGCCATAAGTCTGTATATCATGCCATAGTATACAATATCGCATTACTGCATTTTACTATGCATGGCGACAGTGAAGTTTGAACATACATACATACATACATACATACATACATACATACATACATACATACATACATACATACATACACACATACACATGCACGTATATGTATATGTAGGTGTCTGTATTTTTGTGTTTTTGTCTTTTTTTTGTTCACCGTTTGAAAAAAAAAACTAGCAGTAAAAAGTTTCAATTTGGATCTTTCCTGTGTCAAATGCCAGGTTGCAGACATATGACTGCAGCATTTGCGTCAACAGATGCTTTAGCTGAGAGCTTTGATTTTGTGAAAAAAGGTTTAGGCATTGAGCATGTCTTAACTCTTTCAGTGGCACATTCCTATAATGGACAATGCCCCTATTTGCCACGTTAAATGAGCAATTGTAACAGAAAAATTACATAACTTTGCATATGGGAATCCATCAAACAACCAGAAAAATTACATAACTTTGCATATGGCAATTCATCTAACAACCAAGGCGTCTTATGATATCAAACTTGTCCCATACAGGGTTTGAGTATAGGTCATTGGATTTTCTGTGCTTAAATATATTAAGGTCACCTATGGTCACGTGACCAGCTGCCATTTTTATTTTTGCTACTTTGTTATTACCAAAGTAGAGAATTACTTGATTGTTTATTATTTTTTAATAACTCAGAAACCCATTTACAACACAAAATAGAGCAGTGGACACATGAGACGAGTTTTTTTCGACAAAATCCTCCATAGGTGTTCATTCAATATGTGATATATTCTTAAAAAAATCTTCAAAAAAGGTCAAGTACTCTGTCTCCTAAATACAGAAGATTGTCTGTTATCAAACTGTTTCTTCAAGGAGCATGAAATTAGTGCTTTGAATTTGTTCCTTAAAAGTAGATCAAGGTCACCACAGGTCACGAGACCCGACTGCTTGGAAATTTTGCTGTTTTTCTCAAATTGTATCATTACATGACTGCTTAATGTTTATAATCACTGGTAAACCCATTTATAATACTGAACAAAGTAACAAAAACATGCAATCAGACATTTTATTGATATTTTGAGTCTTAATCCTGCACAATCAAGGCAGAGACCTCCTTTGTGGTGAAGTCCCTACAGTGTCATTTGCACCGCCTGTTCTTCAGTTTGTGTTACTTGCCATATTGTATCGGTCAAAAGGTATCGGGGTGCTCTAAGGCCAGCATGTGACTTGTTATGTCACACTTTTAATCTTATTTCATTGCAGAGACTTATGCGAAGCGAAAATCACATTGGCAATTAGGTTTATGCATAGTAATTGCTTTGGCTACTTGTGGCTCGTTGAGTTTGACATTAACAAAGTAAATTCAACTAAAGTTGCTTCCGGCAGTGAAAGTGTTAAGTGCAAACAAAGCTTACAGACCAGTTTAGATTTTGCGGCAGCTTATACATCTATAATGACATGAATGTGTCAATTTTCCCCGAGCAAATAACAAATCCTCATATAAATTTATGCATTAGTAATTACCATCGAGCGTGAAGAATAGGAATTGAATTACCGTTTTAATAATAATAATAAAAAAAAAACTAAATGGCCTTGGTGGAATTTTGAAATTTTGTTTTTATATAACTATCCCATAGGCAGGATGGATACATATATTTTTGTGCAGTCAGACTTAATTGAAAGTTGAGAAGGTGGATAACGTTTTGAAGCAGAGTAATGCTTTTGAAAATGTATACATTTTACATGATAGAAACACCGCTGCCAAGGGCAAAAAAAGAAACAATAAAATAAAATTAAGAATGTGCAAACTAACTCATCTGTACGGCCAAAATATCTTTCTATCTAAAATACCTAGGTCGGGGTAATCCGAGACAATGTAGAGAAAACTGGATTAAAAGCTTTTCTTGTACTTGAGTGAAATATCTTTTCTGTATATGATGGTGATGGCGAAGTGTATCAAATGCTCTCAGTGTAAATCGACACAATATGTTCTCCTATCTTGAACATGTGATTAAAGGGTACCAAAATCAATACTACGTGTTGTACTTGTTGCTGTTATTCTGGTCTACTACAAAAAGAGAGTTCTTGTTTTAAAATTAACTATGCACGCACCAATTGTATTCTGTTCATTTATCAGACGACAAGATTTCCTGTATGTTAACCCAAAAATTCTGGACCCGTGTCTTTTTATTTTGTTTTATAAAAAATGAGGTTTGGTGTTTGCAACTTACATTCATCTGACACTCAAATTCATGTGCACATATAATACACATTTGAAGTTCTTGACTTCCTCCTGACCATAAATTATATATATATATATATATATATATATATATATATATATATATATATATATATATATTTATACATATATATATATATATATATACATAAATATGTATATATATATATTTATATTTATATATTTATTTAAACTTGGTCGCAGTTATGCTGACCGTACCAAACGTACTAAAGTGTTTATTTACCCAAAAGTCCGTTTGCCAAGTTATTGTTTGCATGCGCCACAGAATAATTAGAAATATTAAGGGATTAGATAATACGTCAGGGCATATTTTGGTTATTCAAGTGTCCAGTTGTATGCAAAGAGCCATGAAAAAGTACTGGTTCTAATGTAATGTTTTCAAGTAGTGCAAATGAACTTTTATTTCGAGTAAATGTTTGCTTGGGGTCACTTAATGCGACAGTTTGCATATATTAATATTAACGGCGTTAATGTACGATCTAGTCACACAGTTTTCATCAAGTAATAGCTCTGTCAGTTTTCATCGCATTCTACTCATGTTGGGATATACTGTGACAATACAGAATTTTGCAACGTGCTTTTGAAGTCAAAAGTTCAAACGTCAACGACACTAGTGTATTTACTAAAAGACAGAAACTTTGGAGTGTAAGAGTATGCAAGGAGGCTTTTCTTCTTCATCGTTAAAGAGGCTCACTAAAAACGAGACAATAAAATCAAATACCATTCAGTTTTTGATATCGTATAAAATGTAAATGATAAAAACATCCGTTTGTGACCTACTGAACCTTAATTTTGTTGAAGGACTGCGTATCCTGTAACGGTTGTGAAACCGTAATCGGAATTTATTTAGTTTGTAGTAAAAATATCTTTACTCTTTATCTAATGTATATATATATATATATATATATATATATATATATATATATATATATATATATATATATATATATATATATATATATATATATATGCCCACCTGTGCACACGTATATCAACTAATGTTCATCGCATAATTAAGAAATGAAATAAATGCAAACAAACTAAATACTAAACAAGAATCCATAAATAACAAATGTGAGAGCTCGATTTTAAAACATATTTTTAGGCAACATGTCACTGCTTGGCAAACATGTAGTGGTACCAGACACCTAGTATTGACTGGACTGGAACCAAAATAAATGCATAAATTCTGGTAGTTTTGGTGTGTATTGTTCGTTTCTGGGCATATTTTATCACCAACAGAACTTTCTGTTAGAGATTTAGTCATTCAAAACGGTAAACAAGTGCGACTATGATGTTTGTTACAGTCCTTATCGATTTATTTCTGGTTTAGCTGTTTGTATATATATATAAATTGCGTGCATAAATTGAAACAATTTCGGGTCAAAATGTATGATTATCACTCAGCTATATCAATGAAGAATACATATATTTTTAGACATGCGCCCCAATTCGTAGACTTCACAATTTGTGAACGCAATTTTCGCAATGTCATATGTGCCAACTTGTTCTGTAATTTCTATCACAAATTTGATGAGAACATATCTAGTTTTTTTAGTTATTGCCTTTTTATGGAGTACCTATCCGGATACTAATGTATAAAGCATACTCATTTAATAATATGACAGTAAACTATATATATTTGTTAAAAGGTGGTTCCTGAAGCCTGCTATTACTCGCGTATAAATGTCTGGTCAAATGTGTGTCATGCTAAATAAACTTGTAGCATAAAAAATGTATATTCTAATTTTGGACTTTCATTAAAAACGTTAAAGCATTTTGTGAGATCCACGTATGATGCGTTTACATGTAATCACCAATAGAGGACATCCTTCTTAACAAGTACAGCAAATGTAAGGCAATTGGAACTAAAACAGCCAATGGATGCCGAATTGATGAGCAGAATTCAGTGCCTTTTCTCTGTGACTGTATAAGGTAATTTCTCAAAGAAAGTAAACAAATATGTGATTTACAATGTGTACATCTTATATCTTGCCCATCAGCATCAGAGAAATAAACATGTATGATGGCAAAACCTGTGTGGCATGCATCAGCAACTGAGGGAGCCAAGAAATTCACAATCCAACCTGGTAGATTAATTAGTATTAAAGGGATTGGGAAGTTCTAAACACAAAGGACTGTATTCTGGATACGAATTACAAGCCCAGTTGAGCAGGCGACATGTGCCTAAGCAAGCTGTTTCTTTGATGAAACTTGCA